>JBCEWC010005676.1:0-24464 GCA_038996855.1 Solanum aculeatissimum
TTATATTTATGACATATATTATTTGCTACAGGGGTACGATGTTCTATTTTAATTGATAAAATAAAATTAAGAAAACATTTATTTTCTTACATTGTTATTAGTTAATGTGATTTTATAAAAAAATAAAATAACAAAAAAATTCTTTAAAAATATTATTTTTATTAGTAATACAATATGTTTAAAGTATATATATATATACATTCATTTAAAGAAGGACATTTCTAACCCATTTGGTAACAATAAACGCATTTTTCACCCTTTCTGATAGTACAAGGGCATAAATGACCCAAAGTATAAATAGAGGACATTTTTGACCCTTTTCCCTTTCAAATATGAAATAGTTAGATAATAACTAAAAAATGTGTTTAAAACTAGTAAATATTTTATAAAAGAGATTCAAAAATGTAATTATTCGAAAGAAAAACAACTTGAATTTAAAGCCCATCTCAATTTGTGTTATGGGCCTCCATGCAAAGCCTTCAATTTGTAATATGGGCTCCATACCAAGGCCCTCAGTCCATTCAGTAAGTAGGGATATTCAAAATTGAACCGTAACCAATTAAATGTCCTTTTTGAATTATGTGTGGAATATGCTAATAATGTAATGGTTATAAATTTTTTTTTATGTATTAACTTTAAAATAATAAATATTATCTTGAATTTAGAAATAAATTTTATTTAAAAGAAGTATAAAATAAAAAAGAAAAAAGACAAGTAAAAGAAAATAATATAAGAAAAAGGAAAAAAAGAAGAAGAAAGAGATAAAAGGAAAAAAGAAAAGAAAAAAAAAATTTTGTTCGTTCCATTTAGTTATCAAAATATACACTTTCTTTTATTTTGTTAGGTTTGATGGATAATTTTTCCAAATTTTTTTTTATTAAATGAATAAACGCTATTTTTATAAGACTTTTCTTATGCGAGATAAAATACTAAGACCAGCTCTTATAAAGGTCATTTGTGAACTTAACTCTTGGTAAAATAGTGACTTAATTTTCTAGTGCAAAATTTGCTAAAGTATAATAATTTATGGACCAAATTCAATAATCTAACCTTAATTTTGTTTCTTGGCATTAGCCCAATATTTCAAGGGGTATATTAGTCCTTTTTTCTTCAAGTTAATCTATTATATTATATTAAAAGCGTGAAGACCATTAAAAATATTGTTTGAATTTTTTGTTCTTCATTAAAAGACTCCTCTTTAAACAAAATTATCTTTTTCCTTTTTTTTCTTTCTATTTTTATATTATCATTTAAAAAATATTAAATATAATAAACATAATGAAAATTAAATGGAGAAGATTTTCTTATTATGGTTAAATTCCTACGAACAAAATTCTTTTCCAACTAAAATAGACTTGATCTAGAAAGAAAAATAGTAAAAAAAAAAGAACCTTTCAAATAATAATAATTTTTCTTTGTAAAAAAGGTCCAAAAGAAAACCCAAAAAGGTCCAAAAATAAATAAATAAATAAAAATCGTCCAAAAAAAAAGGCAAAAACTTTTAAAAAGTAGACTTGATCCAAAAAGAAAACAGTGAAAAAAACTTTCAAAATAATAATGAAAAAGTTATTTTTCTAAAACAAAAACAAATAAACTGTCCAAAAAATAGGCAAAAAATATGAAAAATGTCAATTTTTTCTACAATCCAATACTAACAAAACACATATTATCCATATAAGGAATAAACTTATATTCACATCAAAGCAACACACTTATACACCGATAAGTTTAGAGGTAATAATATTTTTTGTCTCTTTCATAATATTATATTATCCCGTAATTTATATATATGCAAGTTGGTTGATAATTTGTCTGCATTTTTATTGGTTTCAATTTTTGTTTGTATGTATGCATGCTTGAAGGAATATATGTGTTTATTTAAAAATTGAAGGAGCTTTTAGAATACGCTCTACATATCCCATCCAAAAGAACTATAAATTGATATTCAATATAAATTATAGTGTTCAAGTATACGACCCAAGTTATTGAAATTACCATTTCCGTTCTCTTGCTAAAAGGAAACAAATGGTAAATAAATATTTTATTATTTAAATTATATTGTAATAGAAAATATAAAGGTATTAATTATAATTCATATCAACGTATATAGAAGGTGAACATGAATTTTAAACTCAATGATAAATTAAGATATTCTTTCCCTTGAACACTAGAAGAACAAAGAATAATCAATCTAGTCTATAGTGCAGTGGTGATCCTGCTTCATTCTTAAGACATCAGACACTGAATGAGGAAAAAAAAGACAGAGAATCAGAAGTTTCAATTATTTTATTTACTATACTATCAAATAGAATGAAGTTGATTTACATCCTACGATAGGAATAGAAAAATAACTTATTTATAAATTTAATGATATGAGATAGTAATATTTACATAATTATTGATAGTTGTGTGCTGAATGATATAAGTTATACACACACGTACAAAGCACGTATACTAAACTAGTTGATTAAAAAGTTGTAACTTCCCCTAAATTTTGTTTATACAAACACTTGTAGGAGTGCATGAGAAGTCTTCATCCTTATTTAAGATTTTTTGATGATTTTTTGTTTATATATATTCAAACTTTACCGATACAAAAAAGTTGTAACCTTTGTTGTCTATGTGGGAAGAAGTTTAAGTTTTAATTATTTTCTTCTTTTTTGGGATTTTCCCGATATATTAGAAACACGTGAAGATTTTTATGTAGGTAGTAGTTATGAGTAGAATACAACAGATATTAATGGAGTTTATTTACTTTATGAGTGCTAGTTATATTTTTTCGTCTTAATTTATGTGACATTTTTTATTTTATGATTTTCAAACTATGTATTAATGGTCTGATTTCATTCTTTCTAAGTTAATATTTGCTTCTTTTTTTTTCATTAGACTTGATTATTGACTCATGTATACACGTACGTAGTATACATTTGTTTCATTTTAAAAAGGATGATCTGATTTTTTTAGTCTATTTAGAACAAAAAATTCTTTTTTCTTTTTTAAAAAAATTGAAAAGCATTATTTACAATAGTATTTTGTTGGACTCGTGCATAGTACGGGCATCTCTTCTAGTTTCTTTTCTAAATTAATACACATTTTACTAGAATGATCTTCTATATGTGTAGCTTAACAATTACCTTCAAAATTTAAAAAATAATATTTATGACAATATTTTATTGGGCCCGTGCATTGTACGTGTATTCCGTCTAATTTTTTTTTATAAGTTGTAAACTCACCTAAATTTTGTTTATACAAACACTTGTTAGAGTACATGAGAAGACTTCTTTTTCCATTTTTTTTATACAGTATATATACCTAAAATTTTGCATGTAGGTAGTTGTTAACAAAGTCATTTTATGACCTATTTTTCAACCTTACTTAAGACTATTTGATGACTTTTTGTTCATATAAATCCAAACATCGATACGAAAAAGTTGTAACCTTGGGGGTCTATGCGGGAAGAAGGTAATTTTTAATTATTTTCTTCTTTTTTGGGATTTTTCTGATATGTTAGAAACATGTGGAGATATTTATATTATAAGTAATTAAATTGATTTTCTAACCCTTGTCAGTATATAATAGATTAAACTATTACATCAAACTAATAATATTTATTTAATTTTATTTATATAAATATCGTATTTATTATAACAAGTACTATTTATATATAATTTTTAAATTGAAACAGCACATGTGTGCAAAGTACGTACGCTTGCACATAGCACGTAGATTGAACTAGTATATATGTATAAAATGATATTCTTTTTGAGAAAAAAATAAAAAAGAAAAGAAAAGTGCTCCATATATATTCGGACGGAGGAAACAATAGTGAAACATTAATATATTCTTTATTACAGTTACATTTGTTTTTACGAGCTATAAATACCCCCTTTCTTCCTCCATCAATTCCACATCCATCCCTACTCCATTAGAAATTGCTTTCAAAAGTTTCAAAGTTTCTAGCTAGCACCGTTGTTCTATTTTTTTTGTTGTCAAAAAATCCCTCTCTATTTTATTAAACTCTTCTGTTTGGCGAGAACTCATATGTATATATAAAATGATATTCTCTTTGGGAAAACATAAAAAATAAAAGATGCTCCATGCCATTTCAATTATAAATGTATGACAAGAACGGTCGCCATTTCAACTACTTTTCATCGCCTTCCCTGCCATTTCATCAACAATCAGGGGGGCAAGCACGTCGCCGCAACCCTAGACTATATAACTATTTACCAATCCCTTGTCCGGGCTATAAATTTGGATCATGCATAAAAGGCGATAATTGTGAGTTATGTCATGGGATTTTTGAGTACTGGTTACACCCTGCAAAATACAAGACCTATCCATGCCATTTTGGCACGTCATGTGAGAGACGAGTATGTTTTTTTGCTAATACACTAGAAGAGCTTTGTCCTGAGACTCAATACAATTGGTGTTATGTGTACCAGTACCCTTTGCACATCCAACCTTACCCTGACATTTTAATCGAAGATGAATCAATGGGTATTTGGATGGTTATTTCTAGTAATCATCATATGTCATCACCACCATCACCTTCACACTATAAATATTATGGTACTACTGTCTCGGAACATGTCAACAAATTCCTCCTCTTTCTTCTTTTTAATCTCAACCAAAAATTGATCAGACGGTTCAAAATGAGAGTGATTTTTCACTTTTTTCAACTAGCTATTCAAGTTTAGTTGAGGAGCTAAAAAATCTTGAAATTGGGAGTACTTCTCATGGCAAGGTGAACAAAATGCATGATGAAAAGGTGAAAAGACCTGTGGAGTTTGAGTCAGAAGATCAAGAATTTCAAAACATCACCTGGGTTTCTGATGTGTTGGTGGATGAATTTGAGGAGAAAAACTTGTAAATATTTTTTTATATGATGTATGATAGTAATTGATAATTTGTAAACTGGATATCATTTTAAAGAGGATAGTTATGTTAACAACTTCTGACTCGTTTTGGCATAATTAATTATGTATATTCTTCCCCCTTGCTTACTCTTTCTTCCTTTTAATTTCAATCAAGTATTGATCAAAAGATTTAAAATAGCAAGTTTGTTTTTTCATATTTTTCAAATAGCCATTTAAGATTGGTTGTGGAGCTGAAGAATCTTGAGATTGGGTGTACTTCTCATGCTAAGGTGAATAAAATACATGATGAAAAAGGAAAAAGACCTGTTGAGTTTGAATCATCAAATTAAGAATTTTGAAACATCAATTGGATGTCCGACTTGTTGGTAGATGAATTTAAGAATACAAGTTTGTAAATAATTTTTAACATGATATATGATAGCAATTGATAATTAATAAATTGGATATCATTTTTGTCACACCCCGGGAGGGTATCCTTGGCACGACCGACACTCAGATTCTATTGCTAGCCTCCAAGCGAACCATTCAGTCTCGTCACATTCGTTCAATCACATTCTAATAGCAAAAGACATCAATGATAAAGAATACTCAAGGAACTGCAATGATAATACGTAAATCGAAGGCCAAAGGCCAAATAATCTACCCATCAACTAAGCAAGACTAGTGAGAAAGAAACAAGTCAGAAATAACATCCAAACATAACTCGAGAGTCTAGTCTATGAAGCCTCTAAACATCTGACTAACTAGTGCTAATGACAGGTCCATGACTACCTCAAAATGAAATTAAATAAGTCTAAACTCAAAGCTAAGAGATAAAACATGTCATCCTTCGAATGTAGGGGAGGACTCACCAAATCAACTGAATGTAACTAGGTCCTCAACGGAGCGCCTGCTGATGACCGCTAGTACCTGTCTCTGCATCATGAAAAGATGCAAGCCTAAATGGGCGTCAGTACGTGGAATGTACTGGTATGTAAAATGACAGAATGAAACATGTAAAGGCAGAATAACATCAACTCAAATAGCTCAACTCAAGAAGTAAATAACTTAGCCATCATGTCAAAAGTCTAAGGTAAGAATGAAGTTTAGACAATGACCGCTCATATACCATCTCATCCCATCCACTCAGAGTACTATCAAGACCTATTTGGGAGTTTCTCTAACCGACAACCATCACCTATGAGCCAGTGATGGTACAACAAAGCGTTGTCGTTACCACATCCATCCAATACCTTGCCAGGTTAAAGGACATCCCATTAGCGGATCCACAATAATAACATCAAGTTCTCTTTTCGGGACAATAAGGAAACATCCGATTTTACTGTTCAATTCTCTCCTACGCTGACAACTTAGTTATTGAGTTTGAGTTGGACTTACTCTTACTCAATTCGGTGCTCAATACTCCTCCTAAGACTCACTATTCTCATAAGACCTCAACTCTATGGTTAACTCATTCATCTAGTCTCATTGGATATTCGTCAACTCAGTCCATCACATCAATCATAAACTCTTTGGTTACATTCTTTTAAGGTTCAGTGTTTGACTTGTACAGACTCAACCATGCATCATTCGAACTCATAACATTCAAGAAACAATAATAGAGTTAAAGCATTTAAGGATTCTATAGACTCGTTAACTTTAAATTATACTCATGCATACTCATTTAAATGAAATATTTAAAAATAACAAGAATTCAGTCTAGGGTTCATGTAAAAAAGTAAAATCATTAATTTCTAGTATTTAATTCATAAAAACTGCAATTCATGCAAAATTATATAGATATACGTTAGAATTTAAGAAAAACCTTCAAGAAACATCCATGGAATACTCAATTCATCAACAATTCCATCAATTCAGATTATGGGGTACATTAAAAAATAAAATCCATGTTTTAGTTAGCCTTACATACCTAGAAGTTTGAATCTTGGAGTTGCTTGGAAGAATCCTCAAGTTCTCTCTTCAAACTCTAACTCTTGAAACCTTGTTCTACATTGGAGAGGATGATTTAGCATAATGTTACTAATTAGATATGTTTTAGGACTTTATTTAGATATAAAAAATCGAGTCTAGACTTTAAAAGGGTGGAAAAAGACCAAAATAACCCTTTAGAAAAAGCTATAAAAAGTCGTCTACGAGACCCTTTACGGCCCGTGGTACGTTCCACGACTCGTGGGTCACTTCCGTAAACTTTTGGGCACATTTCTGAGGTTATTGGAACCTTTCACGAGATCTATTCACGATCCGTAGAAGGCTTTACGACCCATAGATGGATTCGTGAAGTCTGGGGCTGAAATTTAATTTTCTGGACGTTTTCACGAAACCTCACCTTACGGGTCGTATGTCGATTCACGGCCCGTATATGGTTTTGTGGAATCACACTACTCTGACAGTGTTCAGTAAAACAACCATAACTTTTGACTCCGAACTCCAAATTAGGTGAAACCAATTGCGTTGGAAAGCTAATTCAAAGAGCTTTCATTTAGTAGGTCATAAGCCACCAAATTCTTTGTTTCTAAGAGTTATGATCATTTAAAGTCGACCCTTGCATAATCTATCACTAGAAACTCATTTTATTGGAAAGTTGTGAACTCGTCTAAGTATTAGAAATCTCTTATGACCCTATTAAACTTTTCATATGTAAGAATGAGTCCCGAAACATAGGTGCATGTGAGGATAAAGTTATGGGGTGTCACAATTTTAAAGAAGATATTTATGTTAACAACTTCTAACTCTTTTTTGGACAATTAATTTTTATCACACATGCATTATACGTGTGTGTCAAATCTTGTAGTACATGACATAATTTAATTGAATTACTATTACTGAAATAAATCTCTTTAATAAATAATTATAGTTTAAAAAATAAATAGAAAGTATTTGTGAATGGTCAGTAGATTGTCATAAGGTGATTTATTTTGTAAGATCAAAATGACTGAATATCGTTGGAACCTTTGAAATGAGCATTTAAAAGTTCAAATGTGGAGAAAAAAATGATATTTGTTTAGTAGTATTGTTTTAATATTTATTTAGTAGTGTTGTATTTTTTATTTTACTTTGTCATATGATAGTTTATTGTTATACACAAACTACTAAATAATGCAAGAAGACGAAGAGTAGAAGATCAAAAAATTTGTGCGATTGAAAGATGAGAGAGAACCCCTCCTTTTATAGCCAATAAGGAATAGTATGAACAAGCATTTATTGTACCTTAACATAGATTTTGCGATCCTTCAAAAAGTCATAACTCAATGAAAAAGTTACGACCCTTTCAAATTCACAATTCTTAAAAAAAGTCACAACTCATCGAAAAAATTATAACTCTTTAAAAAAAGTCACAACTCATAAAAATGTTTGCGACCCTTAAAAAAGTCACAACTTTCAAGCGAAAATATGTTATTCAAATAAATATGCCTGAGTGCTTTAGTTGTGGTATTATAGTAATTTAACATTTAAGTAAGAGGATGTTTTTAGTTCAAGGTATTTTAGTAATTTTAACATTCAAATAAAGATGTTCATGCTTTTTAGTTTCTCACGTGTATTTCATATAGTTTATTATAGAATGTATACTAAAAATATTTAATGCGTGTATACTTGAAAATGCATTGATTAGTTATAAATTATAAATTGAAATATAACAAAAGTTAACATTCTCGTATAATCTTAAAACCCTTTATTGAATGAAATCAAAAGGCATATTCTTTGACTAAGTTTATATGTATTATATCCATCACATTATAAACTAATCGTTGGTATATCTCTTGTTAAACTTTTATTGCTCTAATTGATGATGTAAAAAATGATATTCTTCAATCAACTTTATCTATGATATATTCTTCAGTTTTATTTGTTAGTCGTTCAATTATAAGGATGACTTTCACAACATGCCCTTAGATTTTGCTTCCTCCTTTTATAATGAGACTATTTTCATGCAAAATATGTCAAATTGTTTGTTGTTATTTTACAACCTAATTTTTTATTGTCATTTAAGGCTGTTTGATGATTTTTTGTTCATATAATCCCAAACTAAATTGATTAAAAAGTTGTAAACCCACCTAAATTTTGTTTATACAAACACTTGTTGGGAGTACACATAATTTCTCCCTCTTCTTTTTCTGTTTTTTTCTGATACAGTACACCTGAACTTTAGCATGCAGGTGGTTGTTTAAAAATGTCATTTTATGACCTACTTTTCAAACTCATTTAAGACTATTTGATGACTTTTTATTCATATAAATCCAAACATTGATAAAAAAAAAAAGTTGTAACCTTGGGGGTCTATGTGGGGAGAAGTTAATTTTTAATTTTTTTTTTTGCGGGATTTTCCCAATATGTTAGAAACATTCGGAGATATCTATATCATAAGTAATTAAATTGATTTTCTTATTCTTGTCGGTATATAATAGATTAGACTATTGCATCAAATTAATAATATTTATTTAATTTTATTTACATAAATATTGTATTTATTTTAACAAGTATCATTTATATGTAATTTTTAAACTGACACAACACATACGTGTAAAGCATGTACAAAACTTGTATTTATATAAAATGATATTCTCTTTGTGAAAAAATAAAAAATAAAAAATGCTCCATGTATATTCGGATGGAGAAAAAAATAGTTAAACATTAATATATTATTTATTACAGTTATATTTTGTTTAACTAGCTATAAATAACTCCTTTCTTTATCCATCAATTCCTACTCTACTAGAAATCACTTTCAAAAGTTTCATAGTTCCTTGCACTGTTGTTCTAGCGTTTTTGTTATCAGAAAATTCCTCTCTGCTTTCTCAAACTCTTCTGTTAGACAAGAGCTCACTCTTCTTCTTCTTGTTTCTAACTATTGATTTTCTATATCTACATTTCTTTGATTGTGTCACCACCATACAGTTATAAATGGATGACAAAAACGGTCGCCATTGCAACTACTGTTCATCGCCTTCCCTGCCATTTCATCAACAATCAGGGGGGCAAGAGACAAATCAAGACGATTTTCAAGAATTCATCGATCAAGCTCTATACGAATCAGATGAATTTCGTATATTCACGTACAAAATAAAAAGGTGTCCAAATCTGCGTAGTCATGACTGGACTTCTTGCCCCTTTACACATCTAGGGGAGAAAGCACGTCGCCGCGACCCTAGACTATATAACTATTTACCAATCCCTTGTCCGGGCTATAAATTTGGATCATGCATAAAAGGTGATAATTGTGAGTTATGTCATGGGGTTTTTGAGTACTGGCTACATCCTGCAAAATACAGGACCTATCCATGCCATTCTGGAACGTCATGTGAGAGGCGAGTATGTTTTTTTGCTCATACACAGGAAGAGCTTCGTCCTGAGACTCAGTACAATTGGGGTTATGTGTATCAGTACCCTTTGCACATCCAACCTTACCCTGACATTTTAATCGAAGATGAATCAATGGGTACTTTGATGGTTATTTCTAGTAATCATCATCTGCTATCACCACCACCACCACCTTCACATTATAAGTATTATGGTACTACTGTCTCAGGACATGGTACTACTTCTCATGGCATGGTGAACAAAATGCATGATGAAAAGGGGAACAGACCTGTGGAGTTTGAGTCACAAGATGAAGAATTTCAAAACATCAGCTGGGTTTCTGATTTGTTGGTGGATGAATTTGAGGAGAAAAGCTTGTAAATACTTTTTTATATGATAGTAATTGAGAATTAATAAACTGGATATCATTTTAAAGAGGATAGTTATGTTAACAGCTTCTGACTCGTTTTGGCATAATTAATTATGTATATTCTTCCCCTTGCCTTTTTTGAGTACTGGAGCTTCAGACTGATTTTTTTCAAAAAAACTTTAGGGCATTTAGGAGCATTTTAGGGCTACACAATACAAATTAGGTAATTTTCTCAGGTTTTAGTGTGTGCTAAGTGCTAACCCATAGACTTTTTAGGTGCTGGGGCTCTAGGCTGATTTTTTTGAGAAAACTTTATTGAATCGTCTGTAAGCTGTGAATAATTTCAGTAGGCCTAACCTGCTTTTTACTGCGTTAAGAAGTATTTTAGGGGCCACACAACAAGAATTAGACGATTTTCTAAATTTTTCTTGGGTGTTAGCCCATAGATTTTTTAGGTGTTGGTGCTCCAGTCTAATTTTTCTGGAAAAACTTTACGGAATCATTTGTAACGTAAATGCAAATGATTCCAGTAGGCCCAATCTTTTTTTTTTAACGATATTTAGGAGCATTTTAAGGAGCAACACAATAAGAATTAGGTAATTTTCTCAGTTTTCCGTGTGTCTTAGCTATGGATTTTTAGGTGCCTCAACTCCAGGCCAATTTTTTAAAAAACTTTACAAAACCATCCATAATGATGCCACAATTAATTCCAGTAGCCCTGACCAACTTTTTACGATGTCTTGGAGCATTTTAGGGGTCATACAATAAAAATTAAATAATTTTCTAAGTTTTTCATGTGTGTTAGGCCAAGAATATTTAAGTGTGGGGGTTCCATGCTAATTTTTTTTTAAAAAACTTTACAGAACCATTCATAAGGACACCGGGAATGATACCAATAGGCCCAAACTGCTTTTTATGGCATTTAGAAAGCCACGCAATAAAATTAGGCGATTTTCTCAGTTTTTTTAAATATAATAGCTAGCCCACAAATTTTTTAGGTATTGGGACTCTGGATCAATTTTCCCAAAAGAACTTTGTGGAATCGTCCATAATGACGCCGTGAATAATTTCAATAGGCCCGATCAGGTTTTAATGTGTTTTTGAATTTTCTGACTTGTCGGTAAATGAATTTAAGGATACAAATTTGTAAATGATTTTTAATATGATGTATGATAGTAATTGATAATTAACAGATTAGATATCATTTCAAAAAGGATATTTATGTTAACAACTTCTAACTCTTTTTGACAAAATTAATTTTATGGTACGTGCATTGCAAGTGTGTGTAAAATTCTGTTGTATATTACATAATATAATTAAATTATTATTACTAAAATAAAGCTCTTTAATAAATAATTATAGTTTAAAGTATAAATGATAAGTATTTGTGAATGGTCAGTGTAGATTGTCATAAGGTGATTTGTTTTTTAAGATCAAAATGACTGAATATCGTTGAAACTTTGAAATGAGAATTAAAAGTCACAATCTTTCAAGAGAAAATATGTTAACACTTAAGTAAGGATGTTCATACTTTTTAGTCTCTGCGCACGTGTGTTACACGTGTTTGTCATATAATTTATTATAGAATGTATACTAAAAATATTTAATGCGTGCATACTTGAAAATCCATTGATTAGTTATAAATTGAAATATAGCAAAAGTTAACATTCTCGTATAATCTTAAGACCCTTTGTTGAATGAAGTCAAAATGCATATTCTTTGACTAACTTTATATGTATCATATCCATCACATTATAAATTATCTTTGGTATATCTCCCGTTAAACTTTGATTGCTCTAACAGATGATATCAAAAATGATATTCTTTCATCAATTTTATTTATGATGTATTCTTCAGCTTTATTTATTAATCGTAGAGGGTGACTTTCCAAACATGTCCTTAGAGTTTTGCTTCCTCCTTTTACAATGAGACTATTTTCATGTAAAATATGATAAATTATTTATTGTTATTTTACAACCTAATTTCTTATCGTCATTTAAGGCTATTTGATGATTTTTTATTCATATAATCCCAAACTCAATTGATTAAAAAGTTGTAAACTCACTTAAATTTTGATTATACAAACACTTGTTGGGAGTACATGAGAAGTCTTTTTCTCTCTCTTCTTTTTTCATTTTTGTTTTGATAAATCACTTTGTTGATATAAATCCAAACACTGATTAAAAAAAGTTGTAACCTCTGGGGTCTATGCGAGAAGAAGTTAATTTTTAATTATTATCTTCTTTTTTGGGATCTTCCCTATATGTTTGAAACATGTGGAGATATCAATATTATAAATAATTAAATTGATTTTCTCATTCTTGCTGGTATATAATAGATTAAACTACTATATCAAACTAATGATATTTATTTAATTTTATTTACATATTTAGTTTAACAAGTATCATTTATATGTAATTTTTAAATTGACACAATACATACTGCAAAACTCATATATATATAAAATGATATTCTATTTTGGAAAAAATAAAAAACCAAAAGTGCGCCATGTATATTCGGACGGAAAAAACAATAGTTAAACATTAATATATTATTTATTACAGTTACATTTAGTTTTACTAGCTATAAATAACCCCTTTCTTCATCTATCAATTCCACATCCATCCCTAGTCCACTAGAAATTGCTTTCAAAAGTTTCTAGCTTTTTCAAGACGATTTTCAAGAATTCATCGATCAAGCTCTATACGAATCAGATGAATTTCGTATCTTCGCATACAAAATAATTGTGAGTTGTGTCATGGGGTTTTTAATTTGAGTAATGGTTACACCCAGCAAAATACAAGATCTATCCATGCTATTCTGGCACGTCATGTGAGACTCAGTACAATTGGTGTTATGTGTATCAATACCCTTTGTACATCCAACCTTACCCTGACATTTTAATCGAAGATGAATCAACGGGTACTTGGATGATTATTTCTAGTAATCATCATCTACCATTACCATCACCATCTTCACATTATAAGTATTATGGTATTACTGTGTCATGACCCAAAATAGTTGTGATGGCACTTTTTTAACCCGCCAAGATGAATAAGTCCAAACCTACTCAATTTAACAATAATACTAAAGCGGAAGAGATAAAATCTAATTTAAGGACAAGCACTAGGATAACAAGTCTAAACAAACCATCCCAAGACTGGCGATTTTCTGAATTTTTCTTGTGTTAGCCCACAAATTTTTTAGGTGCTAGGGCTCTAGGCCCATTTTTCTGGAAAAACTTTACGGAATCATTTGTAATGATATTGTGAATGATTCCAGTAGACCCGGTCTTTCTTTTACGACATTTAGGAGCATTTTAGGGGCCACGTGTTACACCCTGTAAAATTACCAAAATACCCTTAGATGAGAGAACGCTTGCGTAACGCATCTTTCTAAACTCTTTTTGGAAAATTCGAGGCCGGAGTTGCGATCAACATGAAAAATTATATGAAAAAAATGGTCTTGATTGAATTAAGCAATTTACTCAATTTTTCATGGCCCATGAATTTTGTAGGTGTCGCGTCTCCACGCCGATTTTTTCCAAAAAAACTTTACAAAACCATCCATAATACCGCAATTAATTCCAGTAGGCCTGACCTGCTTTTTACGACGTTTCGGAGCATTTTAGGGGCCACACAATAGGAATTAAATAATTTTCTCAGTTTTCCGTGTGTGTTAGCCCACAAATATTTTAAGTATCGGGGTTCCAGGCTAATATTTTTCAAAAAATTCTTTGTAGAACCTTTCCTAAGGATGCCGCGAATGATTCCAATAGGCCCAACCTACTCTTTATGGCATTTAATAAGCTACGCAGTAAGAATTAGACAATTTTCTCAATTTTTCATATGTGGTAGCCCACTAAATTTTTAGGTGCCAGGACTCTAGACCGATTTATAGTGTTTGCCACCAACACTATAAAACATTTAGATCCAAAACTCATCCAAATTAGTTTTCAAAGAGGTTTCTAAGGGAGCCTTATTGAATCAAATGACAAAGACATTAAGAAAAAAAATTTGACTTCTCCTAGATGAAGTGTGATACTTGTTTAACTTCATACAAATTTAAGTGTCTGTTCATATTGAGATAAAATTAAAGGGCACATTTATATATTATGTCAAGATAAACATATGAACTAATTTTATAGCAAAAGTAATTAATCGTTGTTAAAGCATCTCACAAGAACATTTTGGCAGAGCATTTTATTTGAAGTTAATGATAGTAAAGTACAACAGTATTACAATTCTATCACTACATATCCCCATCTAAAAAATTCAGCTTCTAAAACATATATTATGCCTGAAACTGCAGAAATAAACACTGCAACACAGACATGGAAAACCCAACGAAGTGAAAATAACAGGGGGGAGAAAGACTCGTATATTTGAAAAAGCAATTCTTGTGATTTGTCACAGCTTCAAAAAGAATGGAACTGGCACAGTGCTTCGAAACAAGGCATTGCGATTGGAATGATTGACTCTGAAAGCAATTCTAGCTAGCAGAATCCAATATCTAAGAAGAACAGCAACCGCTTTTTTGGTTAACAGGTTGTCCCCGTATCTGCACGGTAGGTGGCTTTGCATTGTTTGATGTTGGCTGAGTTGCCATCCTGTACCAAGTAGTAAAAAGCGTCAAACAAATAAAATATTGGCAAAATATATATGGACTACCTACCTGTTTGTGTTCGGACAGTCCCTGAAAAATGGGCAACAGAATGAGAATAATGAACAGAAAATACCTATTCTTTATTTCAGATGCCATTGCCATGAAAGCTTGTTCAACATTAGTGGCACTCTTTGCACTTGCCTCCATGAATGGTATGCCAATTTCATCAGCAAATGCCTTGTATGTGAATCAAGAACTATTTCAGTCAATCAAGAAGGATTATACTAGGAGGACAAACCCCCAAAAGGAAAATGAACAGGATACTAGATCTTAACCTTTGCTGTATCATATGACACTGCTCGGTTATCATTCAAGTCAGACTTATTTCCAACCAAAAGCTTGTTCACATTTTCGCTTGCATAGCGATCAATTTCACTCAACCATTGCTTAACATTGTTGAAGCTTTCTTGATCAGTTATATCATAAACTATCTGACAGAATATTCAAAAAAGAGGTATAAGAAAAAGAGATTTCATCAAGTGGAAAAGAAAAAAATCAATTGATTGATTGCTTTAGAAAGGACTCAGGGAAACATACTATAATGCCATGTGCCCCACGGTAGTAACTACTTGTGATTGTCCTGAAACGTTCTTGTCCAGCAGTGTCCCACTGGAAAATATTACACAGACGAGGACTTTAACTTTTCACTTTGAAAATGCATAATGACAGGAACAAAAACAGGTGCATAAATTCAGATCATGTTCACTTGTAAAAGAACTGGAAGACTACACAGAATATTTTAACAGAAATAAAGTTGTGTTCATCTGCTAGCTAATTTTTTACTCTTGAAGTCCCTTGACCTTTACAAAATAAATTAACATGAATAAATGGTGTTAATTCTCAAAGAAAAAAGGAAGTAAGATGAGAAAATCATACAATTTGAAGTTTAATAGTCTTCCCATCTTGCTCCACAGTACGTATTTTCTGCAACATAAATTAGGAACTTCACCAACTGTAAGTATGTTATACATGTAATTCACTACTATTAATTTTGGCTTACAAAGTCAACACCAATTGTGCTGATGTAGCTGTCCAAATAAGAATCATCCTGCATCACAAGATAAGGAAGAAGTTAATCAACTTATGAGATATACTGATCAAGAAGTGTAACACATTTGTTTGGACACAACAACAACATCATACCCAGCATAATCCAACAAGTGGGGTGTGGGGAGGGTAGTGTGTACACATAGCTTAACCCTACATTGGGAGGTAGAGAGGTTGTTTCAGATAGATCCTCTGTTCAAGGAAAAACATAATAAAGCAGCCCGGGAAAAGATATAACAGAAGTGAAGAAACACAACAAAATACTTAAGATAGAATGACCAAAAGCGAAGAAATCACCACAAAATACTTGAGATAGAATGAAAAAGCATTCTGAAAAAAAAAGGAACATTATCTACAACAAAGTAATACTATAACCAAATACAAGAAAACATTTGTTCAGACACAAAGCAATAAATTTCTAAAACAATTAAATCCAGTGCCCATCACAAGTGCTAAACTTAAGAAAATGGCATCAGTAATAGAGTTTACATCAATATCAAAAGACAATTTACACCAGGATTTTAATAACTGCAGACATCTACATTTGAAATAAGAAATCACTGTGCTTTTATCCTTAAGGCATCTAGCATTTTGTTCTGTCCACATATCCCAAGAAATGTTGGCAGGCACAGTTCTCCATGTTGCTCTCTTCTTTTTCTTTATTTTCCAATTATCAGCTCCTGCTTTAAGGTTACTCTTAATAGCTAATTCAAATGTATTTTGACAGAAGGGTCAGACCTCGATATCAAACAAAAGCCAAATAAACTAGAAATGGGCATTCACAGGGATAGTCATGACTAAGTATGTGCATGAACTAATTGAGCAACGCGGGGCAACTTTCATATCTGCTGCTAAATACACTAGCACATATCAACATGGGCAATTTCCTAGTTTCATTGCTTATTTCAGCCATTATAAAAATCATGCAAGTAACATTCAGCTCAGATGCAAGAGTAACGAAAAATTGGACCAAATTGAGCGAGATGAAAATACTTACGGCAAATCTCAAGAGAAGACAAGACTTTCCAACACCTGAATCTCCTATTAACAAAAGTTTGAACAAGTAGTCACTGCAGAAAGCATAAGAAGAGAGAGTGTTAAGTTCCACTTGAACTGAAAATAACAATAACCTTATAGGCAGATAGATTTTTATGAAGGAAACTGTTAAGAAAATACAAGGTCCCATCCAGTAAAACTTCTGGCATTTGTAGATCAAGGTGCAAACTATCAGCAAAACTGAATAAACGTTGCACTCAAGGATGTGGCCCAAGAGTCAATGAAGTGGATTGAGAGTCATATGGTCACAAGTTCAAATTCTAGTAGCGGCATTATAACTAGGTGATTTTTTCTTATCTATAGTGATGGCCTATCTTAGCAGTGGCGGAACCAGGATTTTTCTCTAAGAGGGTTGAAAATTTGAAGAGGTAAACACATGAAGAAGTAAGGATTGGTAGATATAGGGACCCGGTAGCTACCCCGTCGATTATTCAAGGTTCATGTAAGGTTCCCTGGACACCCACAATTACAAATGAAAAGAAAGAACAGAGTGAACATTGATAGGACCACGGCGACTCAATCCTTATGAATCAAATCCAACAAAAGTTCTCTACAAGCACCTCAACTAAGTCAAAAAAAGTGACCAAGCCAGTTCTTTTTTTAATCTTTTGATCATGGTAGTGTCCGGGCCAACTTGTGTGTACCTAGACTAATCCAATTCATGGGGCAGCCTGCTACAGCCAACACGCACAAGTGCTGGGTAAATCAATGCACAGAAAGAACTCATATTCTTCTCCTTTGCCGGATTAATTTCGATAATAGACATAAACTGAAACTAAAATAGTATCAACCAAACTCATAAATCATCAGATAAGGATCAAAGTAAATGGTTTGAGTATCTCTGGTTCAAATTACAGAGACAAAATCATTTATTCTCATCAGAGTTATCTGGAACATATGGAATTAAACTTTCCCGGACACCACAATTATAAAAAGAAAAATGGCCAATTTTAAAACTTTCATGGATCTAAAGAGGGCACAACATTAAATAACACAATTCAATTGAACAATCAACAAACTCCACAATAAAATTGCCACAATCCAATCAGAAATCAACGTTTCAATCACATATTTCAACACGAAAAAGAACACAATAAATGTAATTCAAAGGAGAAAGGGCATTTAGAAGAACTAACTATTCAGGATTCATGATTTCGCCCCAAAAAACGAAGAAACCGACTGATCCAAAGGGGAAGGGAACCGGTACGTTTCTGCTCAGTACGGCCGTATATCGCCGGGAAATCGGATCGTCGCCGGAAAATCGCCGAGGGAAAATGTTGACAGCGCGTGAAAAAAGAGATTAAATGTGTGGAAGTGGAAAATATATATAATGAATGATTTTTGGAAAATAAAAAAATTGTTTCTTTTAATTAAATCAAATTATTTGGACCACATAATATAGTTGTTAAATAGAAAAATTACAAAATTGGTCCCTTATGTTTGGATAAGTTCAAAATGGTCCTTCAAATATATTTTCAAAATTGTCAAATCATAGGTTGATACAATTATGGTGGTGTGTTTATCTGAATTTAGTATTTTTGACGTAAAATATAAATTTATGTATAAAAATTTATTAAGATGGTAAGGTTTGATTATTTGATATTAAATATAATAAACTTAAACTAAAATAATAAAAAGGTGAATTAGTAAAAATTAAATTTTAAATTCTCCTATATGTTATACATTTAACAAATTTTGATAGTTAAATTTGATAGGAATAATTATAAAATGATTTAACATGAGAGTTAGATAAATCGAAAAAAATTATCATGTTTGATTTGGGAGTACAAAATTTTGTAAAGTAATAAAAAAAAATCTATTTTGATTAAGTGATTTATTAAATAATTAAAAATAAAAGATCTTGAATATTATTTGAATACAAAACAGTTTGAAAAATACTTAATCTCGCTTACAAAAAATAATAATCGAATTCGAGCAATTGCAAGTGAGTGAAAAGAACTCCAAGATAGAATGAGGAATTAATTCAACTTGATAGATTTTGAAGCAATTAGAAAATTACAAAATATGAAATGATTCAGTTTGAAAAGCAAAAGGACGACTAATCATGTCCGAAAATGAATTTTTCAATGAGCATTACGAGGACCTTTATCTTGCAATTTTAACTAATTATTTAAATCACGAATTACATTTACGTACCATTAATTTAGGATATATAATCATGTCATTTATATATCATGGAGGTATACAACATATAAAATTGGGATGTGTAAATGGGTATAGATGGGCTAGGTAGTCTTGTAAAAGCCCAATCTTCATACAAATTGTTCTTTCTTTTTCCCCTAATGCAGAAAAATTCAGAATCACGTCGATTCTCAAAATGTCTTTCTAAATATTTTTTAATATCTTGTCTATTGACAAAATGTGAGAAGGTAAATGTAATTAATTATTTATTCTAAAAAGAAATCAAAGAATTTATTTTAAATCATAAAAGATTTGTTTTTTTTTTTTCGTCGATAGAATAACTTCATCTGAATTTGAATCTTATTGAGAGGTCCACTAAAGATTAATAATTATTGAAAAAATAACAAGATATTTCTTTTTTCCCTTTTTGGTGATATAAAAAATTAGTTAGTATATTCAAGATAATTACGTACTTACAAAATACCATCCCAACTCATTCAATTTCATCATGTATGATGTGATGTCATTTCGAAGTATGAACCCAGTATGAAAAGTTCTAATAAAATTTTATTTTTGAACAAAAATTTATATTATCTATTAAACACATGTTACATTCTAATTTTAAATCAGATAAAAAAAAGAACTTATTATTTCAAAAATACCGAAAAATACCTTTTCTAAAGAATTGAAATGTGAATAAGATATTTCTCCATTAATTCAATATACAAATTAGAACTCTACCAAAGACAATTACATAGATAAAATGAAACTTTTAAGAGTGATAATCAAGAACTTATTATCATTTTTCTCTATTTTGACGACTTCTCTCTTACAATATTAAATCGTCTTCCTGTAATTCTAAGGGTAAATTGGTAATTTCATCAAGATCGAGATCTCCCTCTAGGGTCAATCCTTCTATTCTTGTAGCAATTCCTTCCCCGATCAAGGATACATTAACATCTGTTTTTTCACAAAAAATAATAAGTAATTATATTTAATTAATTGATTAATAATTCAAAATAAATTCACAAATTTCCATAAATAAAGAAAAATGCATAACATGTACGTAATTATTTCACATATATTTCACTCATCAGAAGATTAGTTTTTCCAACAATTATGACTTTGTGGCAAAATTAAGTTCAATTCGTTGAAATTTAGTCGGGTTAATAACTCGCCCATTTATTAGCTCAACCTATTGAAAATTGGGTTGATATGCAACCCAAATTGACTCGAGAGATTTTGTCAAAATATTTTTAAAATACTATTTTTTTAATTGGATATGTTTTATATAGTCAAAATAAAGTAAAAACATAATTTAATTAAGTACTAAAATATTTTAAAATAAGTAAAACTTCGTAAAAGTTGTGTCGGGTTGAATCTTGACCCGCTCTATAACTCATTACTCAATCCATTTTGATCCAAGTAAGTTCGGGTTGGGTTGAGTCTTGATCTATTTGTTATCTTGACCCATTATGATCGCTCAAATATGACCCAACCCGCCCAATTGCCTCAACCCATTTTGATCCAAGTAAGTTCAGATTGGGTTGGGTCTTGACATGTTTGTTATCTTGACTCATTATGACAGCTCAAATATGATCCAACCCGCCCAATTGCCACCCCTAGCTAGTAAGGTGAAAGTTTTATGATTTTTCTAATAGAAAACATAGTTATCTGACTTAAATAATAGGGCAATCCCGGTGCACTACTCGGGAAGGACCCGACCACAAGGGTCTATTATATGCAACCTTACTTTGCATTTTTGCCAGAGACTGTTTCCAAGGTTTGAACCTGTGATCTACCATTATCTATACTGAATCAATCCTTGATTTCGTTCGATCATTTCACCAACCATTAAAATTTAAAAAGGGTAGTACATCAAGATTAATATAAATAAATATGTATATAATTAAATTAAATTACCTGGATTAGACAAAAACCATAGAATAAATCCACAAAATAACAACACAAAAGGTATAATATGAACAACATTTTCTGCAAATTTTGCACGACATTTTTCTTTTTTAGCAATATCTGAGATTGGTGCATGTATTGGTAACAATTCACTTGCTTCTAAAGACAATGCTCGTAGGGACGGAGACACCTTTTGCGACGAGCTCGATGAATTAGAAGACGATGAATAATAACTCGCGAAATAATCATCCGAGACACGAGTCGTGCTCGATGATCTATACATTATTTTATTTTATTTTTATTTACGCGATAAGCTATAAATGTGTTGATTTTGAGATGAGTAAATATTGGAGAAGAAAAAAATAAGAGAGTAAAGAAAGGCGAAATCGATGAAGTAGGATATTGAGTGGAGGACTAGGTCCTTATAGTATTTATTATTATGATTTAAATAATATATATCGATAGTGTAAAAAAAATATTAAATTAATTTTTTTGTTACCTATATTTTTTAAATTACTTTTTATGAAAAGTTACATGTAGATAACTTTTTGAGTAGCTTAATTGTAAGAAAAAAAATATTTATATTGTCGATTTATATAAGTTAAACTTATTAGGTAATTATTATAGGTTTGATTTTTTTGATAAATATTACTTTAGGTAATTTAATAAAATTGGTAAATTATTATATTATTATGGCAATCAATATCTATATGAAAAATAACATTACATTCTTGTTTTATTTATGTCTTAGTTTGAATAAATACGAGTTTAAGAAAAAAAAATACTTTTGAATCTTATTATTTTAAGTTAAAGATAAGTATAACGTATCAAAATATCATTTGAATCTAATATACGATCTTATATATGTCAGATGGAATATTAAAATTAAAAGTAACACATAAAAAGTTACATTCTTTTTCAAAGAAATTGAAAAGAAAATGTAAATAAATGGTATAATTATTATATCTACTATTAATAATATATGGATAAAATTATTTTTTATTATATACTGCATATATGTTTGCTACATATTCTCTGTACAAACATGAAGAACATTATCAAAAACATTGAAAATAAATAAGTGTTGTTAATTATTACTTAGAATACAAACTCAAAATGTCTTGCAAACATTTATATATATATATATGAAACCTATTATAACATGAATATTGTAGTTCATAATACTCGATTTATATTTCGTAAGCAATAATTAGGTGTTTGAAGTAGTACCGATCCAATATGTGTAAATTACCCACGATGATCTCTCTCCTTTGAAATTGATGGTGCGGGATCGTTACCATAGCCACTTGAGTCATCATCATTGTTATTACTATTACTATCACTATCACCATCAGAACCAGAACCAAAACCATATCCATTGCCTATACTGGATCCACTACTCCCGGACCCAAAACCAAACCCCCAACCTCGACCTAACCCATCAGGAGAACTACCTGAGCCGGAGCCATAACCCCATCCTCCTCCAGGGCTGGAACCCCAACCCCAGTTATAATCCCAGTTAGGTCCATGAGCTGCACCACTTCCTCCACTAGGGGGTGAATAAGATGTTTGTGGTGAGGGCATCTCTCTTCCTCCTGAACTATCACCATAACCACCGGCACTACCGGTACTCCCAGACCCAAAACCAAACCCCCAACCTTGGCCTAACCCATCAGGAGACCTACCTGAACCTGAACCTGAACCATAACCCCATTCTCCTCCGGGGCTAGAACTCCAGCCCCAGTTGTAACTCCAACCAGGTCCATGAGCTGCACCACTTTCACCACTACTAGGGGATGAAGATGTCTCCGACGAGCTCATCTCCCTTCCGCCATCTCCACCACCAATGTTGAAGGCTAGATTATGAGGTGAGATCAAGAAAATGATCAAAAGAATGAAATGAAAAGTTCTTTTAAGCATTATTATGCTAGCAATATTGATGTTCTATTTTGTTGTTATTGTTGTTGGTCAAAAATCAAAATTATGACTTTTAATATTTGTGCATGGGATAGTGGACATTTTATTTATTTATGGACCCGTGACACTATAAAATTCCATGAACTTTATACATGCACTTGTCAAGAAGAAAGATAATGTGCATCTTCCAACCATGATTAGCACCACCGTCCATCCATAACTTTTTTTAAAATTTATAGTTGAGTTCAATTTTTTTAAGGTATATTTACGGTATAAAGAATTTTTACGCTATTTTATTTATATTGATTGATAATAACATGAAAATCTTCATATTTGGTCCGATATTATAATATAAAAAATAATGTTATAAGAATAAATTGCACTAATTATACAAAATTTGTGTACGTCTACTATTTATGTATGCAAAAGTCGCAATATATCAATAGCAATTTACTCGAATTCGCAATATTTAATTAAGGATGGAGATATTTCATTTGTCACACATTTAACTTCTTTGCTTAGCTTATTAAGTTACTAATTTAAATTTGCATAGAATAGAAATAGCCTCTGGCAGAAATGCAAGGTTAGACTGCATACAATAAATTCTTGCGGTCAGGCTCTTCCTCGGACCCTGCGCATAGCAGGAGTTTTAGTACACCAGACTTCTCCTTTTTTAATATACTCATTGCAAGATCAAAATACTCGATATCAAAATATTATTTATTTTCAAAATTTGAGTTTGAAATCTTTAATCAAGAGGAGAGATTTCAATTGTTTCGACTTTATACGTCTAACACACTATGAACATCACTTTCTATGGTGCAAATAATGTAGCACTAATCACTTGGATTAAAACTCTTATCTTTATGTATTTGGATAAACTTTTGACCTAAAATTAACACATGTCACAAACAAATTCAAAGAGAAAATATAATTGAATTAATGAAAAAGATGTCAAATCAGACGTAGATATTAGATTTGAAAGTTATGATTCTTTATTATAACGATTTAAAACTAATATATAATATAACTGAGTTTACAATTAAAATTTATATGTTTTTAATAAATATATTAATACATACAAAAATATGAATAAAAGTCAGGGCAAATTATAGAAATCTCATACTTTACATGCATAATCTCAATATATACCAACTTTTTCTGAAATTACTAAAAAT
>JBCEWC010005677.1:0-24462 GCA_038996855.1 Solanum aculeatissimum
GGACTAATATATTTTGATTTAATATAATTTGAATCATTTTATAAAATTTATATTTTAATAAATTTTATATGATTACACATACTTTCCACTATTGTCCTTTTATGAAATCATAAATATATACTGTAATTTATCTCCTAAAAAATATAAAAGTTCAATAAAAGGACAAATATGAAAAAAGTTTCAAACATTCTTCTTGAACTTTGAACAATTCAACTATTTTGAACATTGAAAAAAGCTAAAAAATTTAATTAATTTGGGATGAAGAAAGTATTTTAAAATATGAAAAAGAAAACCCAAAAATTAAGTTAATATAATATGGAGGAAACATTTCTGTACTGATCCATTATTACATCAAACCATCATCATGCATCACAGACAGCATCAGCGCCAAAGGTAATACGTTTAACTATTACTAGTATCACTGGTGATGATGAACTTGAAGATGAGTCTTTGGATGATTACTTAGGCAATGAATGTCCGGAGTCGTTAAAGGTAAAATATTACTAGAAGAGGTCACTAAGTTTTGCCTTTCTTTTGTCCAAGGATGGTTCATCATTATTATCAAATATTTGGAGTCCCTTTAAGGAACCCTGCATTGTACATCATTCTACGGTTTCTTATCTTCTTTATTTTTTAGGATTGGTGTGTTTATGTATGGTTCCTGTTAGCTTGTTGAGACTGTCATTTATGTTGAGAAACCTTTCCTCTCATGGAAATCGAGTAAAGATGTTTTTTGTACTTCCACCCATTTATTGAATATTGTTAAACTTCTTGTTCAAGTATTGAAGGCAAATTCCTTGATTGGTGATCTTAAAGACATGGTAAATGGGTCAGCATTGAAGTCTTATGAGGAGTACTTTAAAGAACTGACTGAAAATGTATGTGTAGTTATTGCTCAAGAACTTTTGATTCCTAGACTAATTGAAGGCATGTTTCTTGACTGCATTTATAAATAGACGTGGAATACTGTATCTCTGATCTTCATTGTCACGTGATTCACGAAATGGCTAATGTTGATGTTCATATGAGTAATGTGGCTGTGATCAGTAATTTTTCTTGAGTAAGGGGAATATGAATTTGATGGATAATTGCTCTAGTGTTTTGGCACACCACAATTAAAGCTTTGCATTTGAGTTTATTGGGATTTGAAATGATTGGAAATGTTGTTGTTTCAAGCAGTGGTCAAAGATGACAGATATAACCCACAAATATTAAGAACAATGGGCTACGGAACGTGCTGAAAGATTAGCAGAAGAAAAGATAGCCAAAGCAGCTCAAAGAAGATCTGAGTGTGAAATCTGAGTTGTGGGAGAAATGGCTATTGATTTTCTTACTACATGATCGTTATACTTTGCAAATTGCTGGTCAATGGTGAACGTCAACATATATCTTGTGCTCATTTTGATACATCTTTTGGCGTTTTCATTTTTTCCTTTTAGGTTCACAACCCAACTGCATCTCATTTTTCAATTTTCTGAAAGTCCACAAGTATGCCAGAGTTTTCTATCGAGCCAGTAGCTCGCCTCAAAATCTATATAATTGAAATTTCTGGCTGTCCACATCATGGTAAGTTCAGTTAATTTTTTTCAACACCTAAACTATTATGTTATAGCGTCAATTATCTCATGAAAATATCATCTGTCAAAACTAGAGGGTTTGCTAATCAGGCAATGGAGCTTGAGTCAGTGATTGTTCCCAAATTGACACTCAAGATGTGGACTGTTACACATGTCTTTTGCCTTATTTTCCTTTGCATTGACCCCTTGTGTCTCTGCTTCCTCTTTCTTTGAAACAACTGCCTACAGGACCAGTTCCTTTGTTTTCACGGACAAGATTAGGTTTTGATGCCTTCTTTCTTCTTTCTTCTTTGTTATTGGTAGCAATTAAATGAGGCACACCACATTCTCTCAGTTTAGTCTTAACCCTTACAAAGAAGTTGAAAAAATTCACATCATCAATCTATTGCCCTACTAAGATTCTTGTTCAATCTTAACTTTTTTCACGACAATTTTTTCAAACATGCAGAAACTCTTTTTTTGGTAATACATAGGAACTTGGAT
The DNA here is from genome assembly GCA_038996855.1 of Solanum aculeatissimum. Taxonomy (NCBI): domain Eukaryota; kingdom Viridiplantae; phylum Streptophyta; class Magnoliopsida; order Solanales; family Solanaceae; genus Solanum; species Solanum aculeatissimum. The sequence goes on from JBCEWC010005677.1 coordinate 2,061, forward strand.
ATTATTCAATAGGTGGATACAGGGTCAGAGCCACCCTTGGCTGAGGGTTATCAAGTGACACCCTTTTATCGATAAATTACATTGTATATATTGTTGAGCAGTTAGCTAAATGCACTGTTGTGCACTGTCATGCAAGTTGTTGAGATTAGTTAGTTAGTTACTAAGTTAACTGATTCTCTAGTTAGATATTTTTCTGTATTAGCTATAAATAGTTAGATATTTTTTTGTATTAGCTATAAATAGAAAGAGAGTGTAATTGAGAAGCTTGATCATTTTTTTATTGTTAATAGCAGAAAGTTTTCTCTATTGCTCAACTGCTTAATAGCTAAATTTTTGCTCCATTTATCTTTCTTTCCTGCTATATTCATCTAGTTTACATATATAGGTCAAAATTTGATTAAATAAATATTTATATAAATATTGATATCTCTTTACACAAGTTAAATGTTTAGTGTAGTATTTAAGGAATTGCAAAAATTGCTTGAGGTCATGTGTTTTATTCTTGATAGCAACATGTCTATTTTTATTTGACACCTTTTATTAAAAAACTTGGCTCCTTTTTTTTAAAATATATTTTGTGTAGTTATAAAAAGGTGGGGGTCATGGATTCTTCTTCGTCGTCACTGCTTGATCTTTTAGATTAAATTATGTTGAGCCTTTTAACATTATAATAATAATTTGATATGACTCATACAAAGCCCCCTAAAATTGTCCGCATAATTCATTTTGATACCTTATGTAGGACTTGTTCTTATTGAACACTTTCATTGTTCAAAATAAGTATCTATTAGACACTTTTTGCTGACATGACAAGGAAGTCGCAATACACTAATATTCAGGCGTGTGAGAGGTATTTTTAGCTTACTTTTTCTTTTTTTTTTTAATATCTCTTTCTTCTCCTTTCTTTTTTCCTGTAACTTCTTCTGATATCAACAAATTTCCGTTGTCGGTGTCACCACGACCATCGACCCTTCTCTTTTCTCTCTTTTCTTCAGCCTCTCTCCCTTACCACTATCGTTTTCATCTGGAAAATACCATAACTATTTTCTCTTTTTTAAAAAAAAAAAAATTGGCAACCATTTTCATCTTATTATCGGAAAAAATGGAGACTCTCATTATCAGTACTCTATTTCTCCCTTCCTTTTTTCTTTTTGAAAAATATATATCATCTAAATCTAAATAAATTAGATCTAAAATAAAAAATGAATCACCTTTTTAACTTTAGAAAAAATCAAATCCAAATAAAAATCTTTGGATTAAGAGGATTTGCGGGTGACAAAAGCGAGGATGGTGGACGGGCGATAAAGAATTTGAACCTTTTGCCAAGCTCCAATTCATGTCTGGCCGGTATATTTGAAATGAATAGTCACCGATTTCATTTTTGTTTATACACTTTCCAACTCATGTCGTTTGATTCATTTTCTTGAATACCTTCTATGCCTATTAACAGTCACAACTTTAGAGGGGAAAAAAACATATAACACTTACATTAATCATAACCACATGGACATCTTTGTTAGCATTTACACTTTACCAAGTTACATTGCGCTGGACCAAAACAAAGTTATGTTAGCATTATTTATTTAGGAGCAAGGTTGCAATGTACTCGGAAGGTTTTCAAAGTAAATTAAATAACACTCGATAAAGTAAATTCAATCTATGTATGGCCTCATTTTCACTCTCTTATTTGAGGCGGCTTTAATTTTGTTGGACGGAGGTATTTACAGATTAGAAATATCAAATAATTAAAGTGTGGTTCAGAGTAGAAGGCAAAACTATTTCTACACAAATGCTTACATTTCTTTTGATATTGAGTTTTTTTAAAAGTAGAAAGATTGTCTTTTTCATTCTTCTAATCCAGTTATAGATTTGGATATGCGTTTTAAGAGTTTCTGGGTTCTTCAATCAACATTTCTCTTTGTCCGATTTAATTGATTTATTCTTATGTTACTTTTTTCGAATCCCTTGATATTCATTTTATACTTTTTACATGCTTTATCATTCTTAATATTGAATTGCTTCCGCTCGAATTATGAACAATATTTGTCAAATAAGGTATTCGATATATATGTCGCCAACAAAATAAATATTAGGTCAAAGTGGTAATGAATGTGTTAAAAAAATATGGCTTATGGATTACTTAAATTATTGGAAAACCTAATTAATAGAACATAAACCACACAAAAACTTCTTAGTATGTTCTCATTTTAAATCTTTAATCTTGAAGAGTAAAAACGTAGGAACTCATAATTTAAAAGATATTAATATGTATATCTATAACTAAATATTAAGCTGATAGAGATACGCTGGGCAATGAATCATTTTATCTTAAAATGTATAGCATTATTTCTTTTTAAATGAAAATTGGCTTCTTTAACCAACATTCTATATATAGGAAAGTTTTACTTGGTCATTTGATTAATTTAAGTTAATCTTCGTTTGCAAAGATTTGATGTTTGTCTAAAATGAAGTTATTCTTTTTGCAATATTTAATATTTCATCAATCTGAAATTATTTTGTTCTCTTATGACAAGCTATTTGGATCACTTCGATCATACAATTGGTAGTATTTCTATTATTTACTAATTAGTATTTCAATATACTAGATAAAATTATAATAGTTAATTCTAGCAGAAATTGCTAACTTTGTTTTACTTTATGTGTCAATTTATGTGGTCCAAAGATTAAGAAAGAAAGGAAATTTTCTAAAATTTGTACTTTAAAACATACCTCGAACATTTGTGTGATTATAAATTATTTTATTAAAAGTAAAAGAGATAGTTTATAATCAAGTTATTTATTATTATACATATATGACATTAGATAATAAGTTCTTACTACCTATTTAATGATTAAAAAAAAAGGCTACATTTTTTAAATTAAAAGAAGAAACATTAAAACATGAAATATTTATCACCATAACCAATGTTGCTCATAGTCAATTTTAAACTATTTGTCATGCTTCGACCTATACTCAGAACGTGGTTGACACTCGAAAATCATTGTTGGTCCCAAACGAAGCCTTATTTTCACCATTCCAGTCATTCTCAATATAATTTTCTTTTGATTTTTTGTTATTTAAATCATTTGTCTCCATCGCTTGTAGTTATTTCATAAGGTAAATAGGAGATCCCATACTGACTTACCTTTATTAAGAATAAACTGACTGACTTCTTGACTCTATCCACCGAGTCAAGTAATTCGCTATCGAAAATTTCTCCATCCAAATTATGGTATCTCCGGATAAAAGGGAAATAAGAGTAGTCTGACTGACTATAAAACAGATAACTCAATATGATTTTGCAGAAGTTAAAGTAGTTGGGCATTTGAAATATTTAAAGAAATATAAGATAACTATCTTAAAATTATCACCACAGATATTGAAGGTATTTCAAAACATCTAAAAAGAAACGTTAAAACTAATTCTCTAATTGAGTCCATGAAAGCGTTACTAAATTGATGGTCAGTGTCAAACAAGACCTCCGACTACTTCAAAATCCTAACCTAAATTGAAATAAATATAACAAATGAATTAAGTCCTTCAGAAGCAAGGAGGTCTCGCCAAAGCTGATGGATGAAAAATCTTAATGAAACGTTTGTTGATGATCCTAAATACAATATCTATATCTTCATCATGAAAAGATGCAACATCAAATGATGTTTGTACATAGAATGTATAATGTTTAATATAACTTAATGAAACAAATAATTGAACTGAAGGATAATATCACTTAATTGAAATGAGGCATAACTATGAAGTAAACAACATTTAAGCTTTACAATAAAAATATGCAATAGAAACAAAATATTAAAATAAAATAACTTTACTTTATTAGGGAGTTTCTCTAATTGACAACCATCACTATTACCTTTGTGGTGATACAATATCCTACCCAAATTACCAAAGCCATTCAATATTTTGTTGGGGTATAGGACAAAAACATTAACTTATGGATCCATCTAATAAGCCTTCTCAGAGGCAACTGAGGAGTCGTCCTAATAACAGTATGATCCTATTCTATGCTAGCTACATAGTTTGTGAATTTTGAATTGTCTGAAATCTCACCCAAATTGGTGCTCAATGATACTATCATAACCTGCATTGTGCTCAATAATTGTAAGAATGTCCCACTTTAGAAAAAAAGTCAAAAATCTGATACTTTGGACCTTTGCTCAAAGGTGCTACAAACTACCATTATAGCACACTATGATTTCTAATATGCTCCCTGAGTTTATGTGTACCTTTGCCTAATTGAGTTGATGATTATTTAGAAAAATATTCTTTGAATCTTTTGATATTCCTATTGTTTTGCAATTTCTTTTTAAATCACTTTCATAGAGTAAGTGCCCATCAAATCATTTATACGACAAATGTTATTGGCATTGCTTGAAGACTTTAAGCTTTGAGTTGTTTAAAGAAAAAAAATCATATGAAGTGTACAACAAGAGTGAAAGATTTGTAACACATCTCCTGTCACCTTAAATTTAGCTTATTATATTAAAAAATACTATAGGTTAGTTGCAAAGAAAAAATTACAACGATAGTTGGTGTTTGGGATTTATGCACCTCCAAAGTTTTGAAATTTAAAAAAGTTAGCAATATATTTTGACAAGATATTAGTTTATTGCAACGAAAAGATCATTATGTACTTCAAATCTATATTCAAAGAAAGAAGCCTATATGTGCATAGTGAATACTGAAGTCGTTACTATTGTGAAAATTTTGTTCTCTTCAAATTAGGTTATAACGTTTTAGTACTACTTAAAGGGGAATGTATTTCATGAATCGGCATAACTAAAAGGCCAAAATTTTAATTTATGAAAATTGTTAGGCCAGTCACTTGGTCTTGCATATAGGAATACTATTTGTAAACTTATAATTTGATAAAATATATATTCACTAGATATACACATGCAATGCATGTGCGACAAATCTAATTAAATTAAATAAATATTATTAAATATTTATATAGATGGCAAATAAAAATATTTATTTTCAAAAACAAGATGTTTTTAGTAACCAATGTTCTTAGTTCAAAAACTCCTAAGAAGTCAAAGGTCCTGAATTCTTGTGGACAGAAACCTTGAAACAAGAAATTCTTAAATTCTAGGGCAATGTTGATGATTTATCATTTTCTTGCACTTCTATTTATTCAATTCTTATTTTACCAACATGGGTTTGACCTAGTGGTGGCACTGTTTCACCCTTAACTAGAGGTTTCAGGTTTGAGTTTTGAGAATGAAAAAAATCTTGTTGGGAGCGTCACCCCTAAATGGACCTTGCATATTTTATATTTTTTTTTAAAAAAGATAAAACTGATATTTATATTTATAATAATTGAGAAGTAGTTAATTAGGTAAGTTCCAAAGATTGGTCAATGAAAATGAGTTGTAGACATTGAACAAAATAATCAATAAAATGTTTGGATAAGATCAAACTATTGCTGGTAGGTGTTTTGGTCCTCTAATCTCTACTGCGTTATAATAGTTAATATTATAATTAATCTGGGAGCCACCTTATCAAAATTCAATTCTTTTTATCAATTGAAAATTTTTCCTTAGCAACATGTTCTTCTATTACTTTTTCTTTTTATCTATTTTGATGCAATTAAATCGACTCCACTACAATGGTATTCAAACCAATAATATTTCATTTTTTGTCATAAAAAAATTATTCACACCATATTCTTATTAACGTTGATGAATATATATTTTTTCGCTTTTTTTTTTAAATACTCTTTTGGTGAAAAATACCAATTCAGTCGATCACAACATTCCTTCACAAAAACAAACGCCTTCAAAAATCAAAATGACAAAAATGAATTTCTTATGGCACGATTAGGGGTGTGTAAAAATCGACTCGATGGATAAATTGAACTGAAAAAAATATTATTAGTTGATTATTATTAGGTTAATAGGTTAATGGTTCAAAAAATTTTATCAGATTATCGATTCGATTTAGCTTTTTGATATTGGGTTATCAAGTAAATCGATAACCCATTATAGTAATTTACTACTTTTATCTCTTCATAAATATTAAATATGAATATTTTAACATCACTTGATAATACCGATACTTGTAAGTTATATATTTGTTTGGTTTTCAATTAAGTCTTTTGTCAAAGGAAACAAATTAAAATATGAGGTCAAATATTACATATTATTAACTTTAAGTGCGGAACAAATATTTTCAAAAATATTCTATCATTTTCAATTAATTTATTGTATCGCATTGTATGACATCAACTTATTAGAGAAGTCATACATTAATTTCATAAGCATTTTCTTATTAGATAAATAAAAAATCAAACGGCTAAGAACCAAAATCAATAAAAATTATCTTATTAATTTAATATATTTAAAAATCACAAAATCAATAATAAATAAAACAAACCAACCGATACACACTATTACCATAGGCATATTCGATCGATGTTGTGAGTTGGTGTCCAGTTTGGATATGTATCATGAGCATATATTTAGGCACAATTAAAGGAAAGTGATATCAATGTTGAGCATACACTAAAAGTCTTTGGATTAGATAAAAATTTGGATTATGAAATGTTGTATAACATTATTGCTGGGGCCATTGATAACAACAAGAATCTCCCCATTATTTATTTCTTTCAACAAAAAATAGTATTCAGTAACATCTAAAACCTGTTCATTGATGATGATGACAGATGGAAGAACCTATCAAGTCTTTATTTATTTTTTATTACTTAATATAAAGTTGGTGGGTAAAATGATTAGAACCTCACTTTAATACCAACCCTTTTTGCAGGTTCAACCATAAACTAAAGTAATTAAACGACTATTGTACTTTGTTGAAAAAGATAATACAAATACTTGCTTTACCTGCTGTACCAATATTTTTTTTTTGGATGAAATCTCTTAAAATTTTCTTTTTTGGTGTAATCTTTTCCTCTTTTCGAAAAGAGAATGCTTTTCAAAATTTCATATTTCTAAATGTTTGACAGATACTACTATACTTTCTTGCGTTATTTTTTGGAGTTATTGCTAAATTAGAGAGTAATATTATATAATATACATTGAAAATCAAACTCGTGACATATAATTTACTTTGTTTAAGCACTTATCCTAACGCGAATCTGAATTTAATAGAATCTAATATATACATAGATCTATTTTGAGGAGTAATAAAAAGCAGTTTGGAAAACAATGAAGACTTCTTTTATAATTAAAGATAAAAGACAATTTTGAATCTCTGTCCAAGGTTAAGGAACAATATTGGACCTAAATGTTTGTACTGTCTTATATTTTGGACCCACATGAGCAAATTCAGAATTCGTGAAAAAATAGAAAATGATTTTATAATTAGTAAAAATCTCAAGGCTATTTGTCATTTTAAGAATACAAAATATCACAATTTGGGATCATTTTCACATAAAGACAGGACAACTTATGACAATGAACCAAAATATAGGAAACAAAAGAGCATTGATTAACGTTAAGCTTCACATCACCAAAAAAGAAACGAAAATGACAGCAGCATTAGATTTACACGAAATTTTTCACCAAGAAAATGTATCAATAACTTGTACTCCAACAAAGGTTCTGTCCACATTTCAACCCCTTTTGTAATGTTCCCCATATAATTTAAAAATCAACCCAACAACAACAAAAAATAATCCCAACAAAATATAAATAAATACCCCCCAAAAGCTCAAAATAATAGTTGATATTAACCATAGAACCAAAATAAAAATCTATGAAATAAGGCTCAGCAATCTGAGAGCTTGTTCTTGGACCTGTAAACAAGTTTCTTCTTTTTAGAAGTTTGGTTGTCAAATGTGATGACCACTTTGCCTAGTTCACTTGCCTTGTAGGTTGTGCTGATCACTGTTTCATTTGCCCCAACCTTTCTTGACTTCTCAATAAGAATGGTGTATCCACCTTCAGCACTGGGCACAAATTCAGCTCCATATGACACATCCCAGCCTGTCACTCTTGCTTCCCACACCAAGGTGCACTTCTGCAAAATTCAACATTTTCCCACAGTCAACACACAATTGAAACGTTCAATGAATGAAATGCAATTAGCTCGAGATATGATTAAGTAAATAAAAATAATATCTTTCAAACTTTGTTGCTCAAACACTTCGAAAGTGACACCACGTGTGTCAAATCATCAAATATAGTGCATTTTTGGAGGATCCGGCACATGTACAATACATTTTTGGAGAGTCTGAGTAACATAGCATTCTAATAGCTTAAGCAACTTTCAATGAGATGATCAAACAGTTAAATATGATAGCAGACCAGGAAGTGTTCCTAGTTTCAATTCTCACTGTCTCCCAATGTCAAGAAGGTGTGTTTGAGCAACAATTTAAGTGTGTTTGGCTAATAATTTAAGTGTTTAGATGAGACAATCACAAACTTGAACAAATCTGACAGCAATACAATTATGTAACTAAGTGTGAACAAAAGCTGAGCATACCTCAGTAACTGGGAATTCAATGGTGTGTTTAGAAGCTGGCTTAATGATCTCCTCGGTGGCTGGTTCAGCAGTGGTGAATTCCTGTTCACCCTCCTTGCTAAGTCCACCATATTGTGCTGGTACTTGTTCTGGGGCTATGTATCTGAATTTTCACAAAATTCACAAATCAGAAATTTGCTCAATCCAAACAAATATAAGTTGACAGTTACCAGACAGAGGCAAATTAGGGTAATTACTTGAAAAGGGTCTCAGCAGATCTTGAAGGACCAGCAAAAACAAACTTGCTCTTGGTCCTGGTAGTGAAAGTTGTATTTATCATCCTGTAGTAAGCTGGGTACCACCATGGAACATTGATAAACACCTTCACACCATAACATCAAAATCCAGTTAGTATCCAAATACCAACATCATATAACAATATAGAAAAAGTTTTAAGTTGTATACACTGTAAATATAAAGATGAAGTTTGGAGGACAAAAAGGTACCTGCTTGGCAACAAATTCAGGGTAATTGTCCTGGAGTAATAGAAGGGCACGGTTGGTGGCTTGGCGAAGTTCTTTCTTAAAAAAGAAGAGTCCAGGTGAATTTTTCAGATCAAGAACCTGAACAAAAGTGTTGATACCATCAGGGCTAAAATCAAGATTCCTGATGGACTTCTCCATGAACTGAATTCTCCATCTGAGGAACTTGGTAAGTTTCTCCTTGTCAGAAAAAGTGTTTTGGTACAATTCCTTGTCTTGGAACTCACCAAATGCATTGTAACACACAGGGTGACCTTCTTTGTCCACACCATGATTGTACACAACTTTTTCAAGTCCTTGTCCTAATTCTTTCTCATCCAAGAGTTCATCAATCTTGAATTCTTTCCTCCATGCAACAACACTTTTCAGCATCGTGAATGCTTCTTTCACCTTGAAATCTCTTGCTCTGAGAAACTTGAGAAGGATTACATCACTTCTCTCATCTGCTAAAAGGGGTATTCCCCAAATGGACACTTCTTCTGGTGGTGGAGTTTGCTCTGTTTTTGGTTCCTCTGCCTCAGCAGCCGGTGGCTCCTCCGTGGACGCCGCCACAGCAATCGCAGCGGGTACTTCAACAATTGTTTCCTTGATTTCTTCAACTGCCTCCACCTTCTCTGTCTCCGATGGTGCCGCTGCTTCCGGCGCCGGAGTTGCTTCCGTTTCCGGTGGAGCCGCTTTTTCCTCTGTTTTCTCCAATTCCATAGTTTCAACATTCTTCTCGGTCACCGGCTCCGGTTCTGCCTCTGCCACTGGCTCAGGTGCAGCCACCGTCGCCGCCTCTGTAACTGGCTCTGCCTCCGGTACCTCAGCAGGGGCGGCAGCTGCGGAGGAAACGGCTGATTTCTTCTCACTCTCCTCCTTTGCCGGCGGAGGAGGGGAAGTGAATTCGTGCTTGTTAAATGCTTCTTGAATCAACTGTTTGAATTCAGCCAATGCTTTTTGTTCAGGATTAGGGAGTTCTTCAACCTTGTTACTTTCTTCCTTAAAGGAATTGGATTCAGCGACAACGTCCTTCTCCTTTTCATCCTCAACTTTCGATTCTCCGATGACGGGAGCAGCAACTTTCTCCGGTGACTCCGGTACATTTTGGGGCTCAGGTTGAGGCGTCTCCCTCACAGTCACATCAGAAACCACCACCTCTGGGGTCGTTTCTTCTGCGATTTTCTTGGTTTCCTCAGCCATTTGCTTGATTTTCCGATCGAATTTCAGATACCCAGAAATGAAAAGGGCTTAAAGATGGGATTTTTGAGTTGTGGGGGTTTAGAAGAAATGCTTGGTAATGGTGAAAATGGTGGTAGCAGTGAGGGTTTATATGTATAAGAACTGAATTTCGTTGGGGGGGTCGGGGTGGGATTAAGAAACAGTCTGTCGAGGCGTTGGAGTTGACAGCTCGTCACCCACACACACACAAAAAAGGGGGTCCACGACAACCTCGAACACCGCTAATTCAGCCGATAATTCTAACTTTATTTTTTCAGAGCTGTTTGAAATGTAATCATTGTGCAAAATGGATTTTCCTTTTTTAAATGTTTATACTCTAATATTTATTTAATTTTTAAAAATTAATGAATTATAGATTTATTTGTGTTTATTTTAAATTTTTTTAATATATTTAAAAACAATATAATATACTATTCATATTATTTTTTAAAGTGTATGTTAAATTATAATGGATAATCCCTCTTTATAGTTTAGCTCCAAAAATTATTTTCAAATAATTATTTACTTTAAAATTAAAATTTAAAAAACTATTTTAATTGCATTTATATTTCTAAAGTTAAAAAAACTATGCAGAATATTTAAGTAAAAAAATAATTTATTTTAAAGAAATAAAAATAAATTTAATAAACTATATTTTATGAATACCGCCCTTTTATCTGTCTCTCTAGTCTTTTCTCCCCCTGCAATTTTTGTTTTTTAGTTTTTAACTGTGGAAATTGTTATGTGTTATTCATATTCGAACTTTAATTTTATCGTTATTGGCTAGAATTAATTATTCAAGAGTCTCCAATTTTTCAAAAATGGAATAAATTAATTAAAAACAAAGAAGAAGAAGAGCATAGTGTTTCATTATTGATTATATTTCTTTATATTATTTATATCAGTAACCAATTAATCGACCTATTTAATTGTATGAGTAAGAAATAATTGTACTTCTATATTTTAGAAGTGGCTCCTAAATCTTTTCTCAACGAGTGAATTATTGTCACAGCATATAATAATTCAGCTTTATAATATAGCTATTTGTGAATTTTTCTTTAAACATAAGAAAAATTAAAAGGACACTTATAATGATGGTGATACTCCATACTTCCAATCTATATGTAATTCATAAAGTTTTTTTATAAAGGTGAAGAGCCTGTTTGAATTGACTTATTTTAAGTATTTTTAAGGTAAAATAATTTTAATTTTTTTAATGTTTGATTAAATTTTAAAAATATTTATAAATAATTAATTTTAAATTAAAATAATAAAAAAAGTAAAAACTCAGAAGTCAATCCAAATAATTTTTTAGTTACTTATGAATTAGTAGTATTTCATATTTTATTTTAACGGTCATTTTGACCTTTTTTAAATATTTATTAAGAAAAATAATAATAAAATTTACTAAGTTACTTTCTTTTAATAAAATAAAATTGTTTTTTTCTTAAATATTATGCATTCTTTTTTAATGTTGAAGGCATACTGAAAATAATGTAAATTTTCATCTTAAAATTTAAAATGTCAATTATTTTAAGATAATGAGAATAAAGAAAATACCACTCATCAAATTACAATATTCATTTATGGTTAAGCTAATTTAAAATTTTCCTTTAATGTTTGCCTTTTAAATTTTTTAGATTTAAATATCGATACCAATAGAGTTAAGAGGGAGTATAATCCCAAAAACATCAAAAAGAGAGTTTTTTATTTTTAATCTTTCATATGAAATTATGATTTCAAGTCTATATCGAATATGCAATTTCAAATCGTAAATTCTTAAAAAATATGATTTGTGAATTCAAATCGTGATTTTAATTTCTTTTTTTAAAATGTAAAATTAAATTATAAATTTATATTTTGTATACAATGTACGAGAGTTCCATATCAATATAAAATATCATAATTTATTTCTTTATATGATCTTGAGTAGTACTCACCTTATGGATTAATTTTTAAAGTTGACTTAAAGTTAAAATCATATTTCGTTAATATCCTTTGTGAAGTTAAATTTACGAACATATTCTTAATTTTATTACACTAAAGTTAGAAAACCGCACACATTTTTAAATTTATTGAAATAATAAAATCTCACAATTTTGCCTACATATGACACGAAGTCTTTAAATGAGTTTTTTTTAAAATTAATAATAATAATAATAATATGATAATTAATTTTAAATTAAAAGAAATCAAATGACAAAAAAAAAAAAAAAAAAACATTGATCTCTCCTGTCATATTGAAATCCTAAGATTTTATTCCTCAATCCATTGTTGCAGAGGACATTGTGACATGTCTGTTATGAAGAAAAAACAATATGATGACACGTGTCTGATGATGGCCGTCCTTGTCATCAGCTCTACACAACAGCCTGTGGCACTATTAATTAATTTGCTTCTTTTTTGTCATTCTAATTACTCTTAGGCCAAATAAACAATAACTCCTTTCATGCTAATAGAATGTTATATTTTTGTTTATCAGTACTAGAATTTTGTGAATATAAAATATAGTACTCAAGAAATAGATAATAAAAGGGAAAGTACAAATATTTTTAAAAAATGAAATTATAAATGGTCACAATTCACGAGAGATTATAACAATACTAACAATAAATTCAATAAGATTTTACAAGTGGAGTTTGAAGAGGATCAAGTGTACATAAACCTTACTTCCATATTTGTGGGATAAAAAGACTATGTTACATAGATCCTTAAATTAAAAATTATTTCTCAAATTAGGTTTGTAATCGAAGAAAAGAAAAATATAAACAACAAATAATAAAATATTCTTCCACTGAAAAGAAAGAGATCGCTCAACTATGTACTAATCAATCTTAAACTCTAAATTCTCATCGATTTATCAGATCAAATTCATAAATAAACTTAAAGTAAATTGATCTTTGATATTTATACCTCATAAAAAGACAATCTTGATTTTTTTTTTGGGGACCTGCTTAACAAATTTTGTCCATAAAGCAATGCTAGACAATGAACCTCCATAATTGACTAAAAATTTTGCCTCAAAAGTTACAACCTGTGTAACTAAGCATAGGTTGCTCATCAAACATAAATGGTAATTTTTGCCCATAAAAAAACATAAGTTATAGAGTACTCTATAAATTATACTAAATGAGATATAAAGTTTTCATTTTAAAGTTATTAGCTACGTTTTATCTCTGTGTACGGCAAAATTATAAAGTACTCCACAAATTATTGGTCATTGTAAGGTGATAAATATATATAAGAACGATCAAATTGCCCTGATTAATGAAGCAGACATATTAACGGGATATATATACACATACTCAATTTACTTCTATCTTTTTCAAATTTATCATGTCAATTTTTCACATTTTCTCATTGGAATATCTGCCACAATTTATTTATTTATTTAAAATCTTAGAGTTTGCTCACCAAATTATTAAAAAGGAAACTGAAGTACAATTATATGACAAAACACAAGGTTTAATTTTAACAATAATATTAGAAGGATTACAAATTTAGTTAAAATAATAACAGAACATTTCAAGTTGGGCAACTTATAAGTATTGTTAAAACATTTCAATTTTAGCACAAAAAAAAAACATTTTCTAAAAAAAATTTCCTGAAATTTAAATATCCCACTTTCACGCAATCTTTACGAGATTTAACAAGTGATTAATATTTCATGATTACTACAATCGATTTAAATTTTAAATTCGGATAAAATTCTATGCATGCCAGTTGACTATTTTTTATACCTCTTTTGTTGATTATTATTATTTTTTCATTTTTTCGAAAATCTTAATAGCTCAGTTGATTGACTATTTGAACTTCAATCTTGTTGGCGAGAGTTTGATTCCCACATTATAATCCCCTTTCCCATTCTCCCTTTCCCTACCCCAAATTTTAAAAAAAATAATATATTTTTCCATTTTTCCATATTAAACGTTTTTTATTAGTTTATATTAAAAATTAATTTATTTGTTTGGTGAAAATTTTTGGCGTGCTAGCAGGGACCCATTTTTGTCGACATTCGTTGGAAAAACAGCTTTCGTGCCGTTGTAACGGTTTAGTGTATGTAGAGTAGCTTTTTAAAAGCTTCCATAGATTTGATGGATTCAACTTCGATCTATTTTGATTCCCTTATGCACATTTGACCATTTCATAACTCAATTATTATTCTTAATAACTCATCAATTATAAGTTTATTTCTTTTATATTTATGGTGTTCCATCTACATTATTCTACGTGATCATCATAGTATTTAATGGAAATTAAAAGAACTTTTTTTTTGGCATGGTTAAGTATAGGAATAGAATGAGTATGAGAATAAGTAGAAAAGGGAATAATTACACTTTCTAAATTATCTTCTTCTTCTTTTTTCACTCTTTTCTGGTAGAAAAAAATGAACCACGCGCTAAAGTCAGACAAGCTAATTCAAACCCCTCCGATAAAATAAGAATACAAGGCGTGATTAGTATTAGTTTTAAAAAGAATGATCTCATTTTTTTATTCTGTTTAAAAAAAAGAATTTTTTTTAATAATATTTTAATTTTAATTTTTTACGTGACATGCTTAAGGCTACAAAATTAAATGTCATTTTCGTACATTTGACATGACTTTAATTTAAAATCACAAAATTGAAAAGTCTTATTTATTTTCTTAAACTCCGTGTCAAGTCAAATAAGATAATTCATTTTGAAACGGAGGGATCATATTACTTTGAAATGTCCCAATACTTGTGCAGTTTATATTTTTTTATTAAATTTTCATATATAGATATATTACTGTTGTTAATTATCTAGATTTACAATATTTTTTACGCAATTTCCTAATTAAATAATGCATGTTAGTTTTTTCGTTCCATTTTATGTGATGTCGATAAATTAATTTCAATAATCGATTGAATTTTTTATTTGTTTATAATATTTTTTTACACTTTATGTAACATGTTTTTAAAATTATTTTAAGTTGTCAATTATCATGATTAATAGTATTCTTTTACGTAATTTTTAAATATATAAAACACTGAAAATAAGACAAACAAATTAAAACGGAAGAACCACAAAAAAATTATGAATATACCCTCGAGCTACTCAAACAGGTATGTCGACCTGCTACCTGCTTGAGCCACTTAACTCCCTCTTATAATATAGTAGAATCTTACGTGTCTTTGTTGTTGTAAAACAAAGCAAAAAATAAAAAATAAAAAACTGTCATTAAGATATATAAACTTTTGTCTTACTATAAAATAAACCAAGATCTAAAAACCAACAATATTTATTTTTGGTTGAGTGATGGTTTTGGACCTAAGACTAAGGACAAAATTAAAATTGTCCTTAGTGTAATTAATTGGTTTAACACTTTTGCTAATGACCTTACACCTACTTTATTGTTTTTGTTGCATATGTCGATAGTGATTTCTCTTTTTGTTTTGTTTTATAGTATTTATAGATTGACAAATTCAATGTTCTTTGTTTCCTTATTAATTCTTATCTATTTGACTATTAACACTTGTGTATATGAATTTCTTTTGCTAAATTGCATTTTATATATGAATTTAAGTTATATATATACATATATGATCGTGTAAAAGAAAGTTATGCAATTAGTGTAATTTGACGTGTTATAACAGCTACTTATTATTTCTTTTCGAGTTACGAATCAACATTTTACATTATCAATTACTTTAATTAGATTTTTATTCATTACGAATATTTAACAATAAGAACATTTTTAACTAGCTAGCAACATATAGACTTTTGATTATTAATAAATTACTCTTAACAACCAAACAAACAATAATAATAACAACAACATATCAGGTAGTGTAATCCACAAGTAGGGTTTAGTCCCGGAGTGTGATGTGTAAGAAATTTTATTCCTATCTTGTACAAATAAAATTATCTTTGCTAGATTCTCCACTCTAATAAATTATATCAAAATTTAGTAAAATATTATTAATCAATATGGATGTATGCTGAATTCAACCAAGTAGATGCTTGTTATTTTTAATTCCTACAGTAAAATGTGCTGCCAATTTCCATCTACTATGAAAGCAATGTTTTTCTATTTGTCTTGCAACTGAGGAGCAATTTGCATATATTTATCTATTTTGTAGGGTTGCAGTGAGAGTAGCTTTCTATATGACTTTTAAGAGGAAATTAAAATTGACAACAAAGAAAAAAAGGGAGCACGCAACATTAATTACTAGTTAGGACTTATGGTTTTCCAATCTAGTATTTCTATTAAATAATAATAAATTAATATTTTCTTTTGTAATTTCCCCTTATTTGTTTTAATAAATAAGTTGGGCTTTACCTAACCAAGAAAGCATATTAAACAGGTTCACAATATAATTAAGGGTAATTTAGTAATAACACCTTTTATATTTTAGAGGTGAGTATACGTAAATTTCTTATGGGTACATCAAAGTAAAAGATATTTTTCAATATGAATGGGAGAGAGTAATTCTTTTGTATTCATCTATGCCCTAGAGGAGCTATAATGGTAAACTAGAGACATTAGGGGTGCGTTTGGTAGCAAGGAAAATGTTTTTGAAGAAAAATATTTTTTTTTGAAAAGTAAATAGTTTTCTTATCTATTTTTAATGTCGGTTTAGTAAAGAGAAAATGTTATCTCAAAAACATGTAAGTCTAATCTGAGCAACTACTACAAGACACTAGACACAGACCCTCACCTTTCAATATGGACTCAAAATTATGTCCCAACTCAAAACTAGACCCAAGAATCTACTCGATCCTAACACTAATCCAAGACATAAGGCTGACTCTGACCCCGACTCATGATTCAACTGGGGTTGGGACCCGATCAGGGCTTGGGATTGGATGGATAAATTAATCAAAATGAATGAGGAAACTTTAATAGCTCAACACACTATATATGCTCCACTTCAATAAATGAAAGTTTTTAATGGAATCAATGATCAACCACATGACTTGATTAAATGCGTGGATTGGTAATTAAATGATTTACTACTTAATAATTTGCTAAATTTGTAGAAATTCACAAGTGGAGAAATTTAAAGTGCATATATTGATTAATTAAAGATTAAAATATATTTAACGAGGGATTGCAAGAAGGTCTTAAAATCAAGATATTTCCAATGTAACTTGTTTACCCTAGGTCGAATATTTGTCATTGTACTTTGGTTAACTTGACATACAAATAATTTTGTCTACTTCAACCAAAACAATGAACTTCTTGGCATTTGGAAATAGGCCCACTTATAATTTTTTGTACATAAACCCCACTTGTATGGGTAATGGAGGGCACAAAGAATTATTGGACTGCTAACAAGTCCCCAAAAGCAATTTTCAAACTCACTATGATAACAACTTTGGATAGGAACTTTCTTTAAATTGTCTGCCAAAATATTGTTCCTTTTTATTTTGTAACGTTATATTTGAATCATGCTAAATAATTCAATTTTGAAAAGTGACAAAATTTTTGAATGGAGGGTTTACTCGAATTGTTCTATCACAACATATGTGTTTTTAAAAAGACATATTCTATAATATTTTAGATCATCAAGACGTTTTATTTAAATTCTAACCCTTTATTATTTTCTTAAAAGTGGAAAGCTCTCATATAGTTAAGCGTCTTTTTCAATTATTGATGTTGAAAGTTGAACTAAGGAATATATTATTCTCTTCTGTCCATTTTATAATTTGTCGTGCTTATTAAAATTAATTAATTTAAAATAATTGTCATTTATTCTCAATAAATGTAAAGCGAGATAAAAAAAATGGTGTATAAGAGAGTAACATTAAATTAAATAAAGAATAAATTAAGACAATTAATCTGAAATTACTCTTGTGATTAATATTTTCTTAATAGCATACAAAGAAAATATAACAAGTAAAATATCTTGGAGGGAGTATGTGATAATGAAAGAAATAGGGAAAGTTTAAAATAAGGTAGACTTTTTTTTTAATCAACGAATTAAACAATAAATTTGGTTTATAAAATTAAGTGGTTGAGAACTTTTTTTTTTTTTCCAAAGACCAGCTAATCAAATCATTAAACCACAACCACAGTGCTCAGTGTTTGGCCATGTGTGTCCAAAATGTAAATAACAATCACATAAAATATTATTCTCTCTATTTCAAAAAAATGATGCACTTTCATTTTTAGTTATTTAAAAAAAAAAATTATTTCATTTCTGGTAATATTTTAATTAGCTTTTTATTAGGCATATTTAAGTCTACAAGATTAAGTACATTTTAGTATACTTGGCATAATTTTAAATTAAAAGCACAAAATTAATATTCTTTTTTTAGTTTTTTAAACTCTTTTTTAAAAAAAGAAAGTATATATAGACCACAGCCTTGCTGGCAAAATTAGAAAGATGAGTTCATCTTTTCATTAAAGAATAGTATTGTCACAATATCAAATCATCTATCATCATTTTTTAAAATAGTTATATTAAATTATTTATTATTTTAGAAGTTTAAAATAAAATTAATCAATTTTTTTCCTTAATAGCAATTATTTTTTAAGATTATAAATATCTCTAATATTTAATGAAGAAGATTATTTCTTAAGACATACATGAGGGAGAAAAACATAAAAAGTTTATTATAATTTTAATTTTTTTTAAGTAACATGTAAAAAAAGAAACACGATAAATAATTTGAAATAAAGAGTATATATAGGGAAATTATCTTTTTTTCTCTTTTTAATTTGGGATTATGTATGAGAAAGTTGTAAATAAATAAATATATATTAATTAATTTTTTGTTTGTAATGATTTGAGTGTTAGGAATGAGTTGATGAGAGGGCCTATAAATGATCCTACTAGCACTTATTTGGTGGACAAGATTAGTATAAAATTCTCTGCCATAATGACTTCACAATGTGTCATGTCAAATGTACAATTAATTATTGTTGCTTTTGTATTACTTTTTCTAATATATTTGAATGAAAGTTTAGTTTGTAAATTTGAACTCAATTTAAAGGGTTGATAAGTTTTACCTTTTATGCCACTTCAAATTTTATAGACATTTTTTCTATTTTATTTTCTGGCCCTTTGACTTCAAATGATAATATTATTTCTATCGCCTTGGTTCATGTAGGAAAAAAGAACATATATAATTGAGGTGAGTATTACTACATAGATCATATATCAATTTGAAAAAAGGACTAATTGATAGTTGAAATGTGAAACTCGAAAAAAATAACAGGTCACATATGTTTTTGTATTTAAAAGAGGATTTTTCAAATAGAACTAATATTTGAAATACAATACGACAAAAAATAGTTATAGTTTGCTAAAATTACGATTGATGGCTACATATTATAGGAAAGAAGCTAGCAAAATCAAGAGAGGAAGAGAGAGACGAATTGTATATGTAGATTTGTCAAATTGTATGTGTGTATTTGTAAAATAATTGTATATATGTAACTGATATAAATATACTTATATATATATTTGCATATTTGATAGGAGAGATTAGGAGAGGGAAGAGAGAGGCGAGCGAGAAAGGGTATAGAGTGGAGAGAGGCAAATTGTATATGTGTATATCTGTTGAATTAAATATGTATATGTGTCAAATGATTGTATATATGCAACGGATATACATATGTATTAGTATATCTGACGATAGATTGCAAAGAGAGAGGAGAGAGGCGAGAGAGAGGAAGAGAGGAGAGAGAAATTAGCAATAAAACCCTAACTATAGCTACAATGTAATTTTTTCAAACTATATGTTTGCCTAGTTACATAATTTTGCACGAATAAACAAACATATACTAGTTAATTAGTTAACATAATACAGTTTGAATTAATTTCAGCTTGCGACAAACATTTAGCTCTAATTACAATTGAGTTTTGTATAATTCACACGATTTATACAAACATTGTGCACAGTAATACAAGAGTATGCACGAATCAAATTATATAATGAAATATACAAATACTGTGAATTGTATAGCAAATTATACAAATGTTGGTGTTTTGATATATAAGTTCCTCCCCTCCTTTTGCCTTTTCAGGTCATTTAGGCTGGGCCTGACGATCCAGTAGGCATTAAGATGGGCCAGTTATATTTTGAATTGAGCTAGGGTTATCAGACGAGCCCCCAAATAGGTCCAACATGTAGCATGCTAATGGGCCAGCCTAATAGGGCCATTGGGCCTTAATGGCTCTTTTAGAATTGACATAAATAGGCATCTACCAATATAGTAGTCAATAATATATATCTTTTTGTATATTGATAATATACATAAAACATTATTTTTGATACAAAATATTATAATGCTATATATATATTTAGTTAGCAAAAATAGTTAATTTTGACCGATCGATCAACTAAGTAACTGTCTTTAATTCAAATACACACTGCAAATTTTTAGTATAAGAATAATTGTATTATTTAGGGTGAAATGCACAAATATCTGATGTTAGGGCGCTTTTTAAACTTAGCTGAAATTTGCTTCTTTTTTTTTTTAAAAGTGTCAATTTTGGATTCATAAAAAATTCTATTGGAAATTTGACAAACTTCGATCACTTTTTGCTTGAGGGGCGTAAGGCTAAATTTTAAATATTTTTGCTTGAAGTTATGGTATTCGCAAGGCCAAATTTTAGACTTTCTTCAAATCATATAAGAAAGTCACTTATCATTATTCATTTGATGTGGGACTCTTTAACTCCCTAACATCGGTAAACACAGAAACTTGCTCGGATACTATTTAAAAAATGAATCTTATGCCTAACTCAGCTCAAAGGAGAAAATGTATTCCTTGTATTCTCGTTTACCGGTCTTAGCTTAAACTAAAAATATATAACACAATTTTAGTTTTTCTTTAGTGTTTAACTATGTATAATTAATACTGATTAGATTTATTTTAGCATAATTTAGTACTTTTAAATTATGATCATTTTGGTTATGACTTATTTATTTGCAATATTTATTTTATGCGATTTCATTATTATTTTATTGAATATTTTAGTGTCATCGCTCATATCATATTCTGTGTTATTTTCTTAAGAAACACCTTAGATAGTTATATTTTGATAGGACTAGAGAAATATTTAAAGTACAAGTTAATTATATATTTGTATGTATACAAGGAAAATGTTAATTTAGCTAAGTTGTATGATTTAACTAAATAAGACAACATATTAAAAGAACTAATTAAGTCATTCAAGTCTATAATAGAATATTGTAAATGAAAATTAAAATCCATCATCACTTACTAGGCTAATTAGTCATGGGCAATAATATTAACATGAACATATATTCTTTACCTCTAGTTACAACCTAGAATACTAAATCAATGTAAATAGAAGTGTCTAAGTAACTCACTTGAAAAAGAAGCGGGAAAATACTAGACAGAGAGATAATTTTAATTTATAGTGCGTGATCAATAAAACCTGAATACAAAAGAAGATCAAATTTGCCTCTCGACTATTCATATATACCTTTTCTGTATAACCATGGTCCATGTACATCTTCAAAATTTGATATTGGGATGTTTTTCTATTAGAATATTTGACTTTTGTATTTCAAATTATTTTATTCATTTATTTTTTGAAATAAATAGATATAAGAGAAGTTTTTTGAAAAAAGTAGTGGTCACCACCAATATATTATTGTGATATATAACTAAGTCAAGTTAATATATTACATTTCATATTTAATCAAACAATTCTGTGTCAAATCAATCAATTTCAATAATTTCTGCATTTTATTTATTTACTATTACTAATGTTGTATAAATCAAATCAAATTCAAAATAATCAAGTTTCAATGTAATATCACGCCAAATTTATATAATAGTAAGTGCTAACCAGTAACCGACCATATAACTTTCTTTTTCTTTTTGAGGCTCATATGTCATGACTTAGCCAAGTAGGTGATTATGAATTTCAGTTTTTATTTTCAATATTGAAATGTTGACTTGAATAAGTAATACAATGGCATATATATTTAGATCAGCTCAAATAAATTCTCTTATCAATTAATAAGATTTAAAATTCACTTGACAATTAAGTAAAATTGGATGTCAATCACGTCTCATTTTAGTGTGAGGCATATTTACAATATTCATATGCTTCATGGAAAGATATCAAGAAACTTCTCCATGTGTTTGGTTACTCTGATTATTTAATACTCCCTCCGTCCAACTTTACTTGGCCCCTGTTGATTTGGCACAGGGATTAAGAAGTAGTAAATGATAGGGGTAATTTTACCAAATCACCCTTTGAATATAA
>JBCEWC010005678.1:0-24459 GCA_038996855.1 Solanum aculeatissimum
TAAATCTTTGTGTCGTTATTCTCTTTAAATATCTCTGTTATTTTTCTACTTGAATCTAAACCTGGGGGAAGGGAAAATTGTCGTTTTTTCCCAACATGATGATTATGAGTTGCCTTTGTTAGGAAGTTTTTAACATTTATGTCGGACTTATCAATATGAGTGTCAATTCAATATGACTATGAATAATGATAGATAAGTAATTTTCTATCCTTCCATAAATGTTTTTGTTAAATTTTCTTTTTTTAAGCATAAGAAGTATTTTACTTTTATGTATAAGAGATCTGAAAATGCTCAATTTTTCTTCAAATTGTAGAGATCTCATTGTCTCGATATTGAATGCTACGTGAAAAATCATACTAATAAGAATATCACAGTGATGGCTTCAAGATTAGATGTCTTGAGTTCTAATCTTAAAATTTAATTCATGCTTTAGTTTGACTTGATAAAGAAGTCTCTTCTATTTTATTAAAATTATGAGAGAAGGTATCGACAGGAACACAAAAAATTATATACTGATAGTGCATTTTTTTATTGATCTATGTTTTTATGATTTAAGTCTTAAAAAGGATATTATATTGTATTTTTGTTTTCTATCTATGTAATGACCCTCTAGGTCATTTTTCATATACTATATTTTTTTCATTGTTTAAAGCCTTTCTATAGCGATCCCAGGTCATTTATTGACCTGCTGGCACTGATAGCTCAGTCGCCTAGTCGTTCATTTGGATGTCGTGCAATTTTTCGTGTTTGAAGGCCTTTATAACTTGAAATGTTAATTTTGGACTAAAATAAAGGTAAAAGATCTTAGAACAAAATTCTAACATTTTCATCAACTCTAGAATGGTCAAATTAGGTTAGAAGCATGGTCGGCTCGAGTATCGAGACTTTCGATGCGAATTTGAATCATATTTAGCATTTTAGCCTTGAAAACTTGTCAAATGTTGACCTTGATCAATATTCTTGAAAAACATACTCAAATGGAAATTCTGATAGTGTAGTTAGTTATAAAACATTGAGTTTGCTTTAAAACGATCTTTCATTCAATTCCTAAAACTCATTTTGAACCCCTTGGTGGAATTTGATTAAAAATGACCATAGGAGTGAAACTCATATTCAGTCATACTAACCTCGTATGAAAATTTCAACTGCATCATTGATCCCAGAAATCAAATTTAGTAGGGTAGCATATCCATTTACATGCATAAGATTCTAAATGAATTTTGAATACCCCATAAGAAATTTTGAGTTGGGAAATATAATCTTTTTAAGTTGATATCTAGTGCCATCTGACCTTTTCTTTTTGATAGTGGGATGTTAGCCACGATTGTAGAGGTCAGGCCTGCTTGGCCTTTGCGAATGTGAGCCTCTAGCCGTGATCACAGAAGCCAAGCCACTTGGCTTTCATGTTCGTGGAGGACCCTTCACAATCACGAGGGTCTTCCTAATTGTTCTCTGTGATTACGGAGTACTGTTCACCATGATTGCAGAGAACAAGGTGATGGTGAAGAACTGTTACCCCTACCTCGCATTGATGACTTGTTAGACTAGCTATATGGATTGTGGTGTTTTCTAAGATAGATTTGAGATTCAATTATCATCAGTTGAGGATTAATGTAACGACCTAACCTAGGGGCTTAGTCGTCACATGACGAATGAGATACCCAAAGGTACCTCACCCAAGTCATCTCAATCATGTTAAGCATTCATGGGTAATAAATTAAAACTTTTGTGAAAGATTAAGGGAAAAGGGCTATGGGCCATTTTAGCAATAAAACAACATTAAAGAGCAGTGGAAATAACTAACAATCATTTTGTCTATAAGCATACCAACTAATATATAAACAAATGGAATCGGTACAGTCGGTTTCCACCAAACAAAAAAAAATCTATAAATAGATAACATAGAATATAAAAGCCTCAAAAGGTCATAAATACATCATCTCAAAATAAACAGAAAATACAGGATAGAATGAAAAGTGGAAGAGTCCCGAACTAAAGGCTCACCACAATAAGAATCTAGTCTTGAATGCCAACTACTAGCCATGAGTTGGTGGAGGAGTGCTTGTCCCTACATGGTTAAATCATGTAGGAAAAATATGCGTTAGTACTTTTGGAATGTACTAAGTATGTGAGACGTAATGCAATACATGAAATTGTAATGCCATCATTCATAATTATAATGTATACATAAATAAGATCAATGTAAACTCATGCATGAATTAAGGACATGACTCAATATGAACGAGAATAAATGCATGAGAGAACATAAAAGATAAGATCATATCGTAGAATCATATACTTGTGGGAATAGACCTTAACTGGTATTTAAGATCATGTAAGCTACTACATGAAATCTAACATAACCCCCTATGTTGGCACAAGGAGACCACTTGCCGGATAGAACTCTGTCAACTTAGCATGCATCATAATAACATAAATGACCTAGGTGGATCCACTACCCTTGCCTACAAGGGCTCCTATGGTGGCACATAGTTAATGTGACAAAAGGTTGCTTCTATGGTTCCCTTACCAAAACCCACCTCAATGCCACATTCAGTGCTAAGTCATCCCACAAAATCTTTTAAAACATAATTTAGAATCATAAGAGTAGCTTGAACTTAGAAACTGCCAAGTGAGTATTGTCCTTTCATCTTGGGGACCTTTCTTAAACATCTTTAGGACAATTTTCAACATGCTTATATATTTGACAACCTTAATTTTAAAGCTCATCTTTATTTCCCAAATCATCATCATAAATCATGCATAGCTTTACTTGAAAATTAGGTGGACTTTGCTTTTAAAATGGAACAATCATAAATCACATAAACATAGAAAAATTTCTCTTTAAAAGACCATCGAAAGCGCCCAATCTTTATCAACATTCCCATCAAAGGGTCATCATCAACAACTCAAACATGCATATACACTTGGCAAAATAGTCACAGGATTCCATGAATATCATTTTAATAACTTAAAACTTCATGAAATCATCAAAACATGCATAATATCTTAAAGAAACTTAAAGAAAGGGTAAAATACTTGAAAATGAACTTTATGGGTGGAAGGATACCCATAAATGAACTCACATACCTTGGGTGAACTAGAGAGAAACAAAGTTGTAGACTTTGAGGAAGAATTTGAAAATTCTAGCCTTGCCTTAACTTGTTCTTGAGAGCCCCTTTTTTGCCTTAGAGAATTTTGAGAGTGAAGAATGATAAAAATTATGGCTTAATGGCTGATATAGGTCCCTTTTCTATCCCAAAATGATATAGTTAAGGAATAGAATTGATATAAATTATCAAATTATCCCGTATTAAAAACTACTGAATTTAACTTACGAAACCCTGATTACGAGTCATAGGTCGACTTACGGACCTTAAGTCTCTCTCGTTTGATAACACACCTGAAATTTCTGAAAGCCAACTTTGCTGGACCCAAAGCTACGAAGCCTTGTTGCGGGCCGTATCCTAGTCCACGGGCTATGTGATAACTCATAAGTCAGCTTTTAATAAATTTCAAATTTCCTTCATATCTTTGGGTGATTTATTTGTGCGGCATCGAACGAACAAGAAAATATTATTCAACAAGTTCAGGTAAGTGCTAATGAAAGTATTGTGATACTTACTCCTCTCCAATTAATACTTGATGAATAGGTGAAGCTTTAATTATTATTATTATTAGATTTGGAGGATAACAAGTTAGTACTTTCAATATGTTGTCTTAGTTTTGCTGCCACGTTTTTGTCATTCCTTAAACTTATGGATGACTAGATATGGAAAGGAATAAATGCATAGGTGTTGAAGAAATTATTATTAAAGCGAAGGTCTTTTCTGATGTGGTTGCAGTATGCGTGAACGTGTTTCTTTTTGAAATTTAGTGAGTAGGTTAAAAGGTTAATCACTTGGTAATTTAGTTCATAATTATAGGAAGATTATATTTCGAGAAGGATCCAAAGTCTTAATGTTGTGAGTAGCAACAATTGTATTAAAGTTTCTTTTTTGTTTCTGTCAACATTCTTGTAACTATTAAATTTTAGGATATTGTATTATATAAATATTGAAAATTAACAGTAATTCTAGTTGTATTTGGTATTGAGGACTAGGCTAGACTTTTGCATCCTCTGTTTCTCTCTCCAGGGAACACATCACTCCCCCTCGAACACATCGCTCCCCCTCGAACACATCGCTCCCCCTCGTCGTCGTTAATCTTACTTTTCATTATTCTTATTAAAAACACATTCTGCACCTAGGGGTTTCATCTGCGGTTTTTCATCTTCGTTTTCAACCATAGAAATACTGCTATAGGTGAAACAGAATTTGTGGGTGACCTAGTTCATCTCTAATAATTCACAATCTAATTGTGAAATTTTGAATCAAAATTCGCATTTTCTTGCAATTTGCGATAAAGGGTTTTGTGGGTTCAACGACTTTGAGTTTTTCGACAATCTCCAGCGAAGTCTTCGGCAAAATCTCTTTGTGGTGGTCAAGATCCACCAATCTCCGACGGCTTCTCTCCAGCAACATTCACTATTTCTCAACAAGAATATCGGTCAGAACCTTTTCCAGCAAGATTTTCTGGCTAAAAATAGTTTTTTGGCGACGTCTTTCAAGTGATATCTTCCAAATTCCTTTTTATTTCTTATTTAAATTAATTTATCATGTTACTTGCCTCCTATCTTTACCTAGTACATATTTGTGTGTGATTTCTTCCTTGTTGTTGCATATTTATCTTGTACAGTATTCACATTTGCTGTTTCTGTTGAATTACACCGTATATTTCTAGATTTATCATTTACTATATTGGGTGAACTTATATATCATATTGTATTAACCTTTACCTATTTATTCATCTTGATTTTGAACCTGATAGTTTGATTACATATCTCTGTTCTATTTGTTGGGTTGTATAGTTTTCTCTAGATTTTATTTTCTTGATATCTATAGCTTAGTTTAGTGCCGCTGGGATTGAATGGTGGATTAGGGTCGTGTCATCGATTGGGTTCGGAGGTAAGGGGTAGGAGTAGTAAGAGGGGAACAAGTTTTGTTAAGTTAAGGATAGGGTCGTGAAATATAGGATTATTTACAGGAAAATCCATAGAGCTAGTGAAGAGTCTTACGAGGAGATAAATTAATATAGTGTGTGTTCAGGAGACCAAATTGGTAGGTATCAAAGCTCGAGACGTTGATGGGTTTAAGTTATGGTACTCAGGTGGTACTAAGGATAGAAATGGAGCAGGTATCCTTATAGATGAAAACCTTAGGGATTATGTGGTGGAGGTTAGGAGGATTAATGATAGGATGATGTCTATAAAGCTTGTGGTTAGTAGTCATGTAATGCATATAGTTAGAACCTATGCACCCCAAGCGGGCCTGGATGAGGAAGTCAAAAAGCGCTAGTAGAAAGATTTGAATGAGGTTGTGAGAGGCATCCCTGATACAGAAAAAATCTTTGTTGGGGGAGACTTTAATGAGCATATCGGGGCAACCTCTAGCGGGTTGTAAGATGTTCATGGTGGATTTGGTTTTGGGGAGAGGAATGGAGGTGGGACGTCTCTCTTAGATTTTGTCAAAGCCTTTGAGTTAGTTATTTCTAACTCATGTTTCCTGAAGAGGGAAAATCACTTGGTTACCTTTCGTAGTACGGTAGTTAAGACTCAGACTTACTTCTCCAGAAAGGCGATATAAGTTTTTTAAATAATTGCAAGGTTATTCTGAGTGAGAATATTTCCACTCAACGTAGGCTTCTAGTGATGGACTTAAAGATTAAGAGAGAAAAGAATAAGAAGGTTACTTATGCCCAACCAAGGATTAGATGGGGAGGCTTGACTCCTGCCCTGTCCCGAGAGATGGAAGAAAAGTTGAGTAGTGTAGAGGCTTGGAGTACTAATGGAGATGTGAACAATATGTGAGATACTACTGCTAGTTGTATTAGAAAAGTAGCTACCGAGGTACTAGGGGTTTTGAAATGGACCTTTGATGGATGTCAGGGTGATAGGTGGTGGAATGACAAAGTTTAAGACAAAGTCAAAGATAAGAAGATTGCTTATACAAAGTGGTTGGAGTGTAGGGATAAGGATGAAAAGCAAAGACTTAAGGATATCTACAAGAGGACAAAGACATAAGCAAAGACGGTAGTGACAAGTGCTAAGAGAGCAGCGTTTGAGCACTTATATATGGAGCTAAGTGAGATAGGCGGGGACAAGAGATAGTATAGGCTTGCAAAAGTGTGAGAAAGGAAAGCTCGTGACTTAGACTAAGTGAAGTGCATCAAGGATGATGAGGGTGAGGTGTTGGTGGATGAGACTTCCATAAAACTAAGGTGGCAAGCTTACTTTCATAAACTCTTAAATGAAAAGGGAGATAGAGATATTGAATTGGGTGAGTTGGCATACTCTGATAGTCATCAAGATTTTGGTTATTGCAGGCATTTTAGAGTTGAGGAGGTTAGACAGGTTATTAGTAGGATGAAGAGAGAGAGGGCGCTCAGACCCGATGAAACTCCGATAGATTTCTAGAAAAGTATGATCAAGGATGGTATAGAGTGGTTGATTAGACTGTTTAACGCTATCATGAAGACTACCAAGATGCCCGATTAATGAAAGAGGAGTACAATGGTTCCATTGTACAAGAACAAGGGCGATATTCAAAATTGTAACAATTACAGAGGTATCAAGTTGTTAAATCACACGATGAAAGTCTGGGAGAGAGTTGGTAAAGATGGGGTAAGAAAAGGAGTGTTTATTTCATAGAATCAATTTGGATTCATGTTGCGGCGATCAACTATTGAAGCAATTCATCTTGTTCATAGCTTAGTGGAGAAATATAGGGAAAGAAAAAAGGACCTTCATATAGTGTTCATTGATCTCGAGAAGGCGTATGACAAAGTCCTGAGGGATGTCCTATAGAGGTGTTTAGAGATGAAAGACATTCCAATGGCTTATATTAGAGTGATTAAGGACATCTACGACGGAGACAAAACTCAGGTAAGAATGGTGGGAGGAGACTTAGAGTATTTTCCTGTTGAGATGGGACTTCATCAAGGATCTATGTTGAGCCCTTTTTTTTGCCTTAGTGATGGATGAGCTGACACAATCTATTCAAGAGGAGGTTCCATGGTGTATGCTATTTGTAGAAGATATAGTTTTGATTGATGAGACTCGGGCTAAAGTTAATGATAGATTGGAGGTTTGGAGACATGCTTTGGAATCTAAAGGGTTCAAATTCAGCAGGACCAAAACAGAATACTTAGAGTTCAAACATAGTATTGAAAGAGATGAAGTGGACAGTAAGGTGAGACTTATCACTCAACCTATTCCCAAGAGAGAAAACTTTAAATATCTTGGTTCCATCATCTAGAATAGTGACGATATCGACGATGATATCATAAATCATATTGGGGTAGATTGATGAAATGGGGGCTTGCCTCTGGAATATTGTGTGATAGAAAGATACCATATAAACTTAAAGGTAAGTTTTATAGGATGGTGGTTAGACCATCTTTGTTGTATTAGGTGGAGTGTTAGCCAATCAAAAACTCACATGTTCAGAACATGTAAGTCGCGGAGATGAGGATGTTAAGATGGATGTGTGGATATACCAGGAGTGATAAGATTAGGAATGAGACCATTCGGGAGAAGTTAGAGGTGGCCTATGTGGCTGACAAGATAAGGGAAGCGAGATTGCGATAGTTTGTATATGTGCAAAAGAGATGTATTGATGCTCCTGTTAGGAGGTGTGAAAGGTTGGATTTAGGAATTACATGGAGGATTAAGGGTAGACCAAAGAAGTATTGAAGGAAAGTTATCAGAGAAGATATGGCGACACTTGATCTCAAAAAGTATATAACCTTAGATAGAAAAGATTGGAGGATGTGTATTAGAGTAGTATGCTAATAGGGATAGATTAGTAGGTTTAGTCCGGTCTTTATATCCTGTGGTGTCATTATCCATCTTATATATGTTAATTTTATTATATCTACTTTCTATCTTTGCTTTTGTTATTAGTCATTCTTCTTGGTTTTTTCCTTTCCTTTTCCTTATTTTCGTATCTAATTTTTTCTGCTCATGGGGTTTAGAGATGAGGGTTCCCTGAAAATAACCTCTCTACCTCTATGAGATAGTAGTAAAATCTGCGTAAAATTTTACCCTCCCTAGACCCCACTTGTGGGATTCCACTGGGTATGTTGTTGTTGTTTGTATTATATAAATATTATTAAAGTTATGTTATTTGGAGAAATTAATGCTTAACTCTAAACTTGAAATTTAGAAACTAGATTGTAGATTTTGGATGAGTTTTTAGTTATAGACTAGACATAGTAATATGGATGTCTATAAACTCTTGTTCTTATGATTATTATATTTTTGGTAGATTTAAAACGTTCTGAGGTATTGGAGAAAGGGAAGACACTGGTGGATTAGATCACTTGACTTTGGTTCTTTGGCTTGAGGTAGGTTATGGTTTGTTCTATCTAATAAAAAGATTCTTAATAGTGATTGATAGTCATTAAGTAAAACTATAAAATTTTCTATGCATTTAATGGTTGTGGACTGGTTGACTGATATATTGCCTTGATTGGTCTACAATCCTAAGATCTTGAAACCCATAATCTTGAACTTGACCTATCAAAGTAATGCCTTAAATAAAGAAGGCTCGATGAAATATTGATAATGAAGTGGAAAGTAATAATAAAGAATAATGAATTAAATATATTTGGATTGGGTGTCATGTTCTGACATGATATATTTGGATCGGGTGTCACATTCTGACTTGATATTATGAGATTGGGTGTCATGTTCTGACACGATATATATTTGATCTGGTGCCACATTCCAACAAGATAATAATAAAGGAAAATATATGAAAATAATTTAATATACTCAATTTCAAAGAACCTATCTCCCAAAAGAAGTATGATGTGGAGGCCTGAGACCTCATGTGGATTCTTGATGTCGTGGATTGGTTATGTACTAGTTTTATGTTGTTTTCACATGTTAAGTATTGTAATTGATTTTCTGCTATTATTTTATGCATATTGATTTTTGTTTTGAGTCGGTTGATGATACCTACTCAGTACATATTGCTCGTACTGACCCCTACTTGTATTTTCTTATTTTATTTTGTGGAGTGCAGTGAGTGTTCCAGCAACTTTGACTCACCCTCAGCTCTAGCCAGTGTCTAGCGCATAGAATTCTAGAGTGAGTTATCCTTCTAGCTCGTGTTAGGATCTCTCAGTCATAGAATAGTGTCCTTAGCGTTCAGACATACACTATTTTATTCATTTATTTTGGTTTTGATACTCTTAGACTTGATATTTTGTGATTAGTACCCTTGATGTGATGACTTTCAGATTTTTGGGAAATAATATGTAATGAACTCAAAGATTTTGGTTATTTCTTGAGTCCTGAGTTTAAGCCTTTGACTATTATCATATTTTATAAGTTGACCTGTTAATATAGATTGGGATGTGTATGTTGGTTTGCGCACCTAGGAGGATAAGTGTGAGTGTTACTCACGACTTTTTTCGGATCATGACATAGACGGTTCCAAGTCTTCATTAGCTGAGGAGGCCAAATTCAAGAAAGATCTTGATCCTACCTTGGTTGAATTGAAGGGAATTGATCTTAAAAGAAGCTCACAGTTCATCTTACTCTATTCTCCTCGAATCTACAAAGATGTATAGGATTTGAGAGAAGTATATTGGTGGGTGTCATGAAGAGGGACAATACTAAGTTTGTGGTCGAATGCCACAATTTCCAATAAGTCAAAGCCGAATATCAAATGCCAGGTAGCCTATCCCAAGACATTGAGATCCCCACTTTCAAGTAGGAAGAGATCAAAATGGACTTTATGATTGATTTGCCTAAGAATAAGAGGCATTTTGATGCCATTTGGATCATTATTGATAAAATAATTAAGTCTACTCATTTCTTACCGGTCAAGACCATCTTTGGTGCCAAAGACTATACCTGATTGTTTTGGTTAAATTGCATAGGGTTCCATTATGCATCATTTTAGATCATGGTGCCCAATTCACTTCTAACTTTTGGAGTTCCTTTCAAAGAAGCCATGGTACTAAGGTCAATCTTGGCATGACATTTCAGCCACAAATGGATGGTCATGCCAAAAGGACCATTCAAACCCTTGAGGATATGCTCAGACTTGCGCGTTAGAGTTTAAGGGTAGCTAGGATGATTATCTCCCACTCATTGAATTTTCTTACAACAATAATTACCACTCTAGTATGAGATGACACCTTTTGAGGCCTTGCATAGAAGGTGATATAGATTCTTGATTGGGTGGTTTGAAGTGGGGGAGAAGGCCTTGATAGTTCTGAATTTGGTTTTATAAGCTTTGGAGAAGGTAAGGTTGATAAGGGAAAGATTGAAGGGGGCACAAAGTTGGCAAAAGTCTTATGTCGACACTAAGAGGAGAAACCTTGAGTTCAAAGTTGATGATTGGGTGTATTTGAAGATATCAACCATAAAAGGTATGGTTCATTTATTTAAAAAGGGGAATTTTTGCCCTAGATATTTAGGGGCCTTATCGGATCTTGAGATGGGTTCGTAAAGTTTTTTATGAGTTGGAATTTCCTATGAAGATGATATGGTTCATCCAGTCTTTCATTTATCCATGTTGAGGGAGTGTGTTGGTGACCAAGTTCCATTGTTCCCTTAGAAGTGGTGAACATTGAAGAGAACTTGACTTATGAGAAAGTCTCAGTTGAAATTTCAGATAAACAAGTCAAGAGGTTAAGAAATAAAGATGTTGCATCCATTAAAGTCCTTTGGAGGAACCAATTAGTTAAAAGTACCACATGTGAGGAAGAGGAGGATATGAAGAAATCATACCCCTATATCTTCCACTCTACTCATCCCTGGGGTATTAAGTGTTTTTGCCCGAAAACCTTATTTTTCTTGCATTTTTAGTTTTCATGCCATCCATGCGTATTTACATATTTATAAGGAAGCCAATGAATTATATTTGAAGCATAAGTTTTAAAAGTTTCACGAAAAGGGTGTTTAAGTTGCATTTATGCATTCATGCTAGGCTGATAGATGCTTTTTTACTCTTTAGCATATTCAGGGATGGGTGTTCCCAAGGTGGAGATATTGTAAGGCTCTACCTATTGGAAAGTATGATAATGCAGAACAAAGGGAAAAGTTGAAATCTGTGGGGCAAGAGTATGAGCTCAATCTATGGCTCTTGGTTTAGTTCACGAGTCGTACACATGGCTTATATTTTGGGGGTATAAGGGTGAGAAAATTATCAAGTGTAAGTGAGGTTTACGAGTGAATTGTATGGTCCTTAAAAGAAATTATATATCGTACTATGTGTTTGTGGTTCCTAGGGTACAACCAGTAGCCTAAGTTTGGGAGCCATTAATGTACGAAGGGTGATTTACGATTCATAACTGGTTGCATGGGTCGTAGTTAGTGATCTTGGAATGGTGGCCTTAGTTGATTGAAATGGGTTTGTGAATGTAACGACCCTCAAGTCGTTTTGAAAAATATATCTTCTTACATCATAAAAAATCATCTCATAAATTTTAAAGGGGTTTTTGGACTATTTGATAACTTCGGTTATTTAAGTTGAGGGGTAATTTTAGATAAACAATCTAATTGATGGGCTAAATTGGTAATTTATTGAATATCTTATACCATTTAGCCATATATACTAAAATAAATTAGTTAGATTTATCATTTTTTGGGTTTCGTTAGTGTGAAAAAGAAATAAATGAAATGGAGAGGCAGAAACTTACCTTTGAGGCGACGACGAGAGGAAGATATCATGTCAAATTCAAGTAAGAAAATTTCCTAACGTTAAATTTCTATTCATAGATAGATAAATATGTATTATATGTAGTCTTTGTGTTTAAATTAATTGGAGGAATCTAGAGGTTACAGGTTACCTAGGGTAGATTATTCTTGTGTTTGGTGAGGGGACAAATACAAGGATAATCATTGGCTAAAGAATCTCATTGTGTAGTAATTTATGAATTGATAATGGGTTATTATATTACTTTTATACATATATGTAATGAATTGCAAAGAGGTTAGGGTCCTACAATTTATTATGTTTGTGTCATAGTTTCTAGTTAGCCTTCGTTCTAATTTTGTTCCTGCAATTATTATATTATAATTCATGTTTTGATATATTGAGATAGGTTATTGGATATTAGATATATTATATTATATAAAAATCTTTGAATTTATGATATATGGAGGAACTATAACTTAACTCTAAGTTTGAAATTTAGGAACTTGATTGTGGAATTGAGTGAGTTTTTAGTCTAGTCTAGGCTTATACTAATATTGGTGTCTATGGACTCGTTTACTTACGAATATTATATATTTGATAGATTCAAAAGGTTTTGAGGCATTAAGGAAAGGGAAATCACTAGTGGATTAGCTCACTTGATTTTGATTCATCACTTGAGGTAGGTTATGATTTGTGTTATCTAATAGAGAGACTCTTAATAATGATTGATTGTCATCGAGTAAAGATGTGCAATTTTCTGTCATTTAATTATTGTGATTTGTTTGACTGATATATTGGTTTGATTGGTCTGCAATCCTAAGACCATGAAATCCATAATCTTGAACTTGATCTATCAAAGTGATGCCTTGAATAAAGAAGGCTTGATGAAATATTGTTCGTGAAGTGGAAAGTAATGATAAAGAACGATAAAGTAATTATATTTGAATCGGATGTCACGTTCCAACACGAATATTATGGGATTTACATTTCTACACGATATTATAGGATCGGGTGCCATGTTCTGGTACGATATTATGGGATCAAGTGTCATATTTCAGCATGATAATAATAAAAAAATATATTAAAATTATTTAATATACTCAATTTCAAAGAACCTATCTCCCAAAAGAAGTGTGATGTGGAGATCTGAGTCTTCATGTGTATTGTTGATTGGTTATGTACTTGTTTCTTGTTGTTGCCACATGTTGAGTATTATAGTTGATTTTGTACTATTATTTTATGCATATTAATTTCTATTTTGAGTCGGACGATGATACCTACTCAGTATATGTTGCCCATACTGACCCCTACTTTAATTTTCTTTATTTTGTTTTGTGGAGTGCAGCGAGTGTTCCATCGACTTTGACTCACCCTCAGCTCTAGTCATTCATCAACATATCTGATTTCAGGGTGAGCTAACCTTCTAGCTCGTGTTGTATTCTATTAGTTAAGGCATGATGTCCTTAGTTTCAGACATAAACTATTTTATTTATACCTACTCAGTATATGTAGCCCATACTGACCCCTACTTGTATTTTCTTTATTTTGTTTTGTGGAGTGCAACGAGTGTTCCATCGACTTTGACTCACCCTCAACTCTAGCCAGTCATCAACATATCTGATTTTAGGGTGAGATAACCTTTTAGCTCATGTTGAATTCTATCAGTTAAGGCAAGATGTCATTAGTTTCAGATATAAACTATTTTATTTATCTATTTTGGTGTAGCTACTCTTAGAATTAATATTTCAGATTAGATGTCCTTGATGTGATGACTTTCAAATTTTGTGGAACGTTATGTAATAAACTTAGTGATTTTTGGTTAATTTTTTATTATAAGTTTGAGTTTTTGACTATGATCATATTTTATAAGTTGAATTGCTAATATAG
Source organism: Solanum aculeatissimum (assembly GCA_038996855.1). NCBI lineage: Eukaryota > Viridiplantae > Streptophyta > Magnoliopsida > Solanales > Solanaceae > Solanum > Solanum aculeatissimum. The sequence continues at coordinate 13,644 of JBCEWC010005678.1, forward strand.
ATTGAGATTTATATGTTGGTTCACCCACCTAGGAGGGTAAGTGTGGGTGCCACTCATGACCCATTTTGGATCGTGACAAACTTGGTATTAGAGCTTTAGGTCATTGATCTTATCACACAAGGATAAGTCTAGTAGAGCCTTGCGAAATGGTATGGAGACGTCTTTACTTTTCTTCAAGAGGCTACAAGATCCTAAGAGAACTCCCTTTCTTATTCCTTTTGTGTTATTATTTGAATCCAATTAGTATCTAGGTGATACAAATTGGTACCTAATTTTCTCCTTCTGTTTTGCAGATGGTTAGAACTAGAGCAACAACAGTGCCTGAGCTAGTCGTTGGGACCGTAGGCCGAGAAGGAGGAGTGATGAGAGGTCGTGGTAGAGGTCGGGGGAGAAAGCCCACCAGAGATAGAGGCCAGACAGCTGAGCCAACTAGGGAAAGAGCAGTGACCCCTATGGTAAGTAACCTTATTATTTTGTAAATTCTATTAAAATTATTGTTTTATCTTCCTTGTATCCTGGTGTCATGAGCCGTGATTGGATCTTTTGATGTGTGGTGTTACTACTTTATCTAGATATAAAATCTTTCTTGTTTTTTGGTAGAATATCCTTCTTGTTTTAAATTGAAAATATTTGCCACCTCTCCTTTGAGAAACAAGTGTTTTATTGTTTCTCTATCTGTACTATCACAGCATCCACATTCCTCAAAATTATTAGGATTCCATTGATGTAGAAGAGTTGCTACAAGGATCTTCCTTAATCAAAACCTCCAAATGAGGAATGAGAATTTCAATAGTAACCCTTTAATTCATATTACTTTTAAATCTTGATTTATATCTGCTTTGTGTCTCAAAAATTCTCAAATACTTCTGGTAGTGAAATTACTAGTGCTATTCTTAGTCCACCAAGGCCTATCCACCACTTTCTCAAGTTGAACAAATTTCATATAATCCTTAACATGATCAATGACATAATATCTTTCATGACACTATAATTCAAATCATCCTCTTTGAAGAAATTAGCAATATGCTTTAATGGTTGACAAGATTATACCTTTATTGAGTGGAGTAATAAAGGACTAGTATTGGTCTAATAATCAAATCATCTGTTATAAGTATCACTTCTTAACTCTTACCACAAAAAATAATTACTTAATTTTATCTTTATTTTCCAGCATTGCTTTCTGCACTTAAGACCCTCCATTGTAGCAGTGTAGGGATATACTTCTTATAATATTTATTTCATATAAAATTAGACCAAAAATTAGTTTTTGTTTTAAACCTCCACCACAGCTTGATATACATTGCTTAGGAAACATCCCTTAATGATCTCAACCCCCACTCCATCCCCACCCCACTATTTGGCAAACAAATCTTGTTCCATGCTACCCAATACTTTGAATTAATTTTTGAAAATATTAAATCTCTACCTCCAATTTAGAAATCTCAAATTATTCATTATTGAAATTTTAGAAATTTTTTATACACTTTATAAACCGAATTAAATTAGAACAAAGCTTCGTTTACCTAATCAATTAGCAATAGAGATACATTTCTCTCATTCTTAACAAATTTGTTTTGTTTTTAGTTTTTAGTTTTCTTTATTTTAATTTTAAACCCTTATTATTGATTTTAAAGCTTACACGCTCCTTTAATTTTATTCAGGAGAGTGTGGAAATTGCCAATGAAGAATATTGGCCACTTTCTGGAAAACCCCATGTTGACATGATTTTGACAAAGAGCGCCGTCAAGCCCATCTACAGTTTGGTAATTCTCCTATTTTTATATAAAGCATCTCTTTTATTTGTTCACATATGAGTTTTTTTAATAGTGACTCTGATCTTTATTTTGAGGTTTTATGATAATTACTAGTCACTTTGGTAGGAAGCTTTTTATATCAATGTCAGATTTTCAAGATGAATTCAAATTTATTGGCACTATGAATATTGATGGAGAAATAACTTTCTATCCCTTCATAATTTTTTTTTGTTAAATGTCTTTTTTTGTACATAAGATATATTTTATCTTTATGTGTAAAGCATTTGAAAAGACCTTTTTTTCATCAAATTGTGGAGATCTCATTTCCTCAATATTATTTACTAGGTAAAAAATTACAAAAAAATTATAATGATGAATTCAAGATTATATCTCCTTGGTTCTAAGTTTAAAATTTATATTACTAAAGATTTCTTTGGATGTTTGACAGTATCTACCCAAACAAATGAACAAATATCTTCCTTCTGCTGGAGCCCCAGTGATCGTGACTTGTGGTCAAAAGAAGTGGGATCTATTTTATGGTGGAACTGCATCTACTTATAAATTTCGCACTGGATGGAAAAAATTTGCTGATGATAACAATTTGAAGATTGGAGATGGACTTGTGTTTGAACTATTAGAGTGCAGCACAACCAAAATTGAATTCAAAGTTCAAATTCTCGATGGTACTTTTCCTGCTACATTTGATATGGAGGGTAAAAACAGTGAAAATCCAATAATTATCGATTAAATTTTTTATCATTTCTAGTGTTTTTCAATTTTTTTAAAAATAAACTATCAATTCCAGTAGTTTCAACTTCCAAAAGGAAACAAATTATCAATTTCAGTAATTTCAATTTTATTTTTTTAATCAATCCCATTAGTTTCATGTATGATGTATGCCTCATTTTATCACTATTGCTTTTTTATTTCTATAATTTATCTAGTGGCTTATACTAGAATTATCTCTCTAAAATTCTGGTGATGATGTTTCTATTTGTTTTGATCAAATTTATTTGGCTTGTTGTTCAATTTCAAACTCATCCAAGTCAAGTTGATACACTAATGTGTACTGACTTAACGATCAATACTTTCTATAACTAAATTATTGATTAGTACATAAATCTATTTTGAATTAGTATCTAATTATAGTTTTCATACTTTATAAATCGTGTTTTTATTTCAAGTACTTGCTAATCATCAACTCAATATTAACTTGTAACTCGTGTTCGTAGAAACTAGTTATATTAAAAGCACGAAGGTCCTTAGTGAAATATTATTATCTTTTTTATCTTGTAAAAATACATTTCGATTCAGATAAAATAGTAATTTAAGTTATTTTTCTAATAAATTAGATAGTTATTTATTTATTTTCTTGTATGTAAATGTAGTTATTTAATTATTTTATTTATACTTAGAAACTGTCATTTCATTATTTTTCTAATATTTTAGGGCTTTGATATAAAAAGACATATTATTTAATTTGAGTTCTTTTAATTCCCTTCTAATTATAGGGATTCTTCATTTTTACTCCATTCATATTTAGGAGTGTTTTTTTAGATTACGAGCTTTAATTTGACTAAAATAATAAAATAAATAGGTAAGAAAAATGTAGTGCGTTCATTAGGAGTGTAATTGTCTATAGTACATACACTAGAAGTGTGATTGTCCAAGATATGTCAACCTAAAACAATGATAATACAGGTAAAATAGAAATAAAAATAGGCAAAATAAGCTAAGCAATAGATAGGTTAGCCACAACTATAAGACCTATCCAAAAACCCGATATTATATGTATAATCCTCTAAAAATTTTCTTTGAATAAAAAAGAAATATAAGTATTAATGTTTTTATGTCTCGAATAGAACAAGAACATAACAAAAGGAACATGAGGGTCTGTTGATTTCACGATCCAAAATCGGATCACAACTAAAGGAGGGAAGACTAAGATAGAGCAACCACAACACTTTGATTAAAATTCCTAAACTTTAGAGTCATGAGTGCAAGAACTTCTATATAGTACGAAAAAATAAATACAAGGTTGTCAGATAAAGAAAATACAAAGTTTGAAACGAAATATAACTATAAAAGTCTCAACAGTATAACGACAACCCAATGTCTAAGTTTCGGCGTTGTGATCTTGGGAAAGATAGGAAAGCTTTGTCGGAGTGCAATCAACTACCACGAGGGGATCCCTGTGCTCAATATGCAGGGAGGAACATGGTAGGGGTGAGTACACAAAGTGTACTCAATAAGTTCAACCTACTGAGTAAGAGAAATTGGATAAACATGTAATAATTAAGAACCCCTTTCACCTACGATGAAGAGGTTAGTACAATATTCATATATATAAGGACAAATAAATATAGCAAGCTTAAATAATGATACAATACACATGTAATGAATACAATGTGAGGGATGGATCAAGACTGTCGCACAGTCTATCGTACACATCTATCGAGCTAAGGCTACCAGATAGAACCCATGGGGGTCTCGTCAGATAGTATGCAGAATCTCAGTCTTGCTACCTACCCGTGGTCAAGGGTATCTCAATATCTAAACCTTGCCACCTGCCTATGGTCAAGTAGTGTCACAATATCTCAACCTTGACACCTGCCCATGATCAAAGGGTGTCACAATATCTCAACCTTGTCACTTGCCCGTGGTCAAAGATTCATGTTAGTTTCACCAAGATTACACAGTTTAACCCCAAGTTCCAATACCATCTATACCACATTCTTGCTAGAATACCATCACATCAATCCAATCATTCATGAAATAATCTAATTCTTACAATTATATATCACATAAACAAATTCAATAACTCAAATTCAGTCCCAAAAAGGTTAGTCAAACCTACCTTGACATCGAAACTGCCTCAAACCAAGCTTCTGAACACTCGAAGCCTAAAAAACAAGTTCATATCAATCAACCACCATCAAGAATATATAATATGCATCAAAAGATGAATTTTATTACCTATATTGACATGAATTAGATTCAAGAGAAAATTGATCAAAATTAAGGCTAAATTGTGAAGTTCACGAATCTGGATATAAATTGATAATTATGATTCTACATGAGAAAAGGAACTTGTGGGTGAAAATCCCACTGAAAATGAACTCAAATCGAATAAGAAATCATCATTTTAATTTTCAAACATAGACTATGAAAAACTCAATTTTTGAGGTTCAAAACCATGAAATAACTAAGAGAAAAATAATGAGAATTGCTAATTTTGAGGATAGTGTGAACACCTAATTTTTTACCAAATTGATAATTTTTCACCTCTTAGTGTTTTTAAATATTTAGGTTGGGTTTTATTTTTTATCTTATTTTAGTAAGTTTAATTTTAAAAGATTTGAAAATTGCCAAAAAAGAGTCACATTTTAGAATAAGTTTGTTTCAATTTATTTCAAAAGAAAGAAAGAAAAATGTGTTTTTCTTTTAATTGAAGTTTTAATAAAAAATCTAGAGTTTTCAAATTATAATTTTAGATTAGCTATTTGACTTTTCTTATATTTGATAGTTTAAAGTATTTAACTAATATTTTGTTCTTTATATATATAATATTTTAGTTAAAAGATATATTATAAATAATAGTTAAAAAGAAAAACTGAACTAAACCTAAACTACCCCAAAAAAACCCACTAACCTAATTAGCGAAATATGCATAAACACAATAAAAATTGAATGAAAATATACACACAATTAGCGAAAAATAAAAATAGAGTTTGAGGTTTGCCTTCACGGTTTGAGTTCATGGTTCATATTGTACTCTGCTCTTTATAATTATTCTTCACAAGAGGTAACACTTATCTTTCTTGTCCAATTTAATATGATTACAATACATTAAAGTTGTCAGATTTCGTATGTGTTTGACCCATTAATATTTTTTGACATTGTAATATAAATTATGTTCAAATCTTTCATATCAACTTTTCGTTTAGATATTTTATATTGTTAAACTTGGTGCAAAATTATTATAACAATCTGTAACTTATTTCATATTTAAACAACACATAATTTGTTTAATGTTTAAGTAAATTTATTGTCCAAGTTTCTACTCCTATTTTCATATTTTAATTTTTATGATGACATGTGTATTGATGGCTTAATAAACTAAAATAATGAAAATATTTAATAACAAGGATTCATTATGTAAACTATTGATTTCAGTTAGCAATTTTTTTTCTCCTTATTTTAATGACTAAAATTAAAAAAAAAAAAAAGACTTTAGGTGACCATAATTCCTAAAATGTTTATACTAAGTGCAAAATATGTATGAAAAAATAATATTTTGTGTTCTTACTAATATTGTATTCATTTTTTCTTTAGAAAAAATATAAAATAAAATAAATTTTAACTTTCTTTGCATTTCATTTGACTGATGATTTTTTAAACATACATGCATATATATATATATAAACGATTTTATGTTGATATATGTAATTAATATTGGATTGTTGAATTGTATTTTTCGTGAGTCACAATGACTAATTGTTAATTAAAAATTTTGAAGTTTTTTTTTACTTTATAAAAAGAATTTTATTTTAAAATAATTTTTATAATTAAATTTTTTTAAATTGAATCATTAGAAGCATGATTAGGTAAACAACAAAGATAGGCAAATTTTATAATTTAAACAACATTACATAAGTTTTAGGTGCGACATATAAAATAATAATTCCTGGCAAGGTTGGAAAGAGGTGCATACCAATACACCACACACTAATAAAATAAGATAATTTTAAACAATTTTTAAATAAATCAAAGAAAGCGGGTAAATAACATATTTTTTTTGTGAAACATATAAATATAATATATTCAAATTAAGTTAAGCCACAAACACGTCAATAAAACGATCATGCTAGATCATGGGATTCGAGGGGTGCCTAATACTTTTCCCTCGGTCAATAGAATTCCCTACCTGAATTTCTAATTCGCAGACCAATAAAATAAAGAGTCAAATTCCTTTTGGCTAGGGATTTAAATAAGGTGACTTGGAATATCAAAACTCAATCCCAATAACGACTCTAAATATATAAAATAATCCCTTATCAAAACGTCACTTCAATTGGAATTTTTTTTTTAATCATTCGTTCTTCTTTTTAAGAACGAGCGGAGATAGAAAAAAATAGGGGTATGACAAATAGAAACACTTACCCAAAAAAATTTCACAAAAAACTCTTCCAAAAATCGCCCAATGAAGCTCAAGGATTTCAAAAATGGAGAAAAATATAGTATTCCCAATTTTAAACTATTCAGGCACGAAATAGCCTCCGTGAACGCGGGCCTAACCTCCATGAATGCGGAGCTCTAGAAGCTCACACTCCGCAAACGCAGAGACTACCTTCGCGAACGTGGAGGTCAAAGAAACTAACCCTGCGCAAACATGGAGGACAATCCCGCAAATGCGGAGTACAAAGTACAACACAAGATATCAACAATTGTACACAACACAGAATTTACAGAATGGGCCTTTGGGGTTAGTTCAGAACTCCGTGAACATAAATCAAACATGTAACTCTACCAAAAATGGCGTTTCGGACAAATGGGATTATCAAAATTCGATTCCGAGGTCTCCTTGACCTGAAACCTGATAAAGCTCATTAAAACTAGTCAAAAACTCAAATACCCAAAATGATCTCAGAAACTCCAAAAATTGCAATGAGACCATTTCTAGTGTTAGTTTTATCACCTAGAACAACTTGAACTATTGGAATTTCGATTAGAGCTTTCGAACTCTGAATGTTGACCAAAGTGAAATTATGATCCAAAATCAACTAAAAATGTAACTTTGGGTCCAAAATATCCATTTTTACTCCAAATTGAGTTCTGTCACCTCTCCTAGACCAAATTTGACATTCCAAAACTAATGGAATTGGTGGGTTTCTGTTTCAACACCTGAAATACCATATGGTATAAAAACTTACTTTTTCAACAACTTAAGCTTTCAAAAATGCAAAAACTCACATTTTTCATTTTTTAGACGCAAAATCTCAGTTCCAACAACACAGATGGTTCAAAATAAGTCCAAAGTAATTTAAAAAAGGGAAAAATAGTAATTTTCACAAATAATCTAAAAATTGACCAGGAAGGTCATTACATCATTCACCACTAAAAATAATATTTGTCCTTGAACATAAGAGAAAATAAGGTACGTGGAAAGCTAAACTCAAATCCAACTAAGTACCCAAACCATGTTGTAGATCCTTCCAAAAATGTGAGATGAACAAAGACCCTCTGTCAGACACTATAGATACCGGCACCCCGTGGAATCTAACAATATTTCGAATATACAATCTAACTAACTGCTCTACACTGTAACTAGTCTTCACTTGTAGGAAAATAGTAGACTTAGTCAATAGATCTACAATCACCCAAATAGAGTCAAACTAGCTTAAACCCAAGGGTAAACCAATAACAAAGTCCATGATAATGCGCTCCCACTTCCGCTCGAGAATGGACATCATCTGTATCAAACCCCCAGGCTATTGGTGTTCATATTTGACTTGTTGACAGTTCAAGCACTTAGACACAAACTCAACAATGCCTTTCCTCATCCCACACCATCAATAGTGTTGTTTCAAATTATGATACATCTTTGCCACACTAGGATGGATATAATATATAGCATAATGTGCTTCCTCCAATATCAGTCTCACCCAATCTCCCATCTTAGGCATACAAACTCGACCATTAATCCTCAAAACATCCTCTGAGTCAATAGTAGCCACTTTTTCTTCACCCCTCAACACCTTCTCACGACTTTAGCATAATCTAGCATCATCAAACTGGTGAGTACACACCTAATCAAGCAATGAAGATCTAGCCTCCACAAAGGCTAAAATATTATGATGGGGAGAAGTATCTAGCTGAACCAATTGTCGAGCAAGTGACTGAACCTCCAAAGAAAAGGGTCTCCCCTTCGTCTTCAAGAATGCCAAACTCCCTATGATAGAGGTTTTCCAGCTCAAGGCATCTGTCACCATATTCTCCTTACTCGGGTTATATAGAATCAAGATGTCATAGTCTTTCAACAAGTCCAATCACCTGCGCTACCTCATGTTCAAATTACACTGTGAAAAAATATATTTGAGACTCTGGTGATTGATAAAAATCTCACAATGCACTCCATAAAAATAATGCCACCACAACTTCAACACAAAGACCACTGCAGCTAACTCTAAATGATGGGTGGGGTAACTCTTCTCATGCACCTTTAACTGTTGAGATGCATATGTTACCACTCTCCCTTTTTGCATCAACACTCCACCCAAACCTAATCTAGAGGCATCACAATACACCAAAAAGGTACCTCTCCTCTTCGGGCAAAGCAAGAATAGGTACTAAGATCAATAAATCTTTGAGCTTTTGAAAGTTTGCCTCACACTTCTTTGACCACTAAAAAGTGATATCTATTTGTATGAGTCTAGTCAATGAGGTTGCAATAAAAGAGAATCCCTACACAAAGCATCGATAGTACCCCGCTAAGCCAATAAAATTTTGAACTATCATTGATGTTTTCCTAGCCCACTCACGAACTATCGTTATCTTAGTCGAATCAACCATAATGCCATCTTTCATCACCACATGCCTAAGGAAACCAAATCGATCCATAACTCACATTTTGAAAACTTGGCATATAATTATTCTTCTCTCAACCTCTAAAGTACAATCCTTAAATGTTGCACATAATCTAACTCATTCTTGGAATAAACCAAGATTTCATCAATAAGTACAATCACAAATTGTCACGATCCGGATAGGGGGCCTATATGTGACATAGCGAAAGAGAACCTGAAGGCCCTCGATCAAGCCATCATAACATCATTACACACATCATCGGTTCGGAAGCGCGGAAGCTAAATACATAACATGTAAGCTCTAAGGGATTTAGGACTTGGGACTCAAGCTATAGGGACAATATCGGGAATGGGACAAGCATGTATACACATAGCACATAGCAATAATCTCTAAGGGGACGGGTGAGTAGGACTCAAGCTATGGGGGCACACCAGGATTATGGGACTTACCACATAAGTACATAGTCATTCACAATACCCATCATTCAAGTCATAAGCATAACAAGAGAGCATGATCATAATCAAGGCTAAATAGCATCGTATTACATAATCAAATGATCAACATACAAGCCAACGTACAAGAGTATAGATTTGTCCAACAAGCCTCTACAAGGATGAGCGGGGCCTGGACAAGGTTGAGGCTCACCCTCAAGACATATGAAAGTAAATACATAATGTAAAGAAGGTAGATAGACGGTGGCTATTGCCCTTGAACAAAAGGGCTCACCACTAGCAAAGTCTTCAGTCAAGAGTCAAGCGTCATCCGGTAGAAAGTAAAGAGCGTCCTCGGTCCCTACATGGTTAGAACATGTAGACAAGAATATGGGTTAGCACAATTAAGCACTAAGTATGTGGGCATGCAATGCATATGACAAGTATAGCATGACCAAGCAATATGTCAAGGGGACAAATGATACGAAAGAAATGCACGTAGCCAAAGAGTAGTATAACAATATGTTGTGCCATGATGCATGAGATGCAATCCTATGATCATATATAGCGGGAATGTAACCTTAATCGACAATAAGGAAGACCCGAACGAGCCATTACCTGGATCCGGACTACTTGCCAAGTAGTACCCAAGACACCCTGGAAACAAGGAATAGCATGACAAGGAAATCCCTATCTAGGGATTTAAAACTCATGGTGGCACATGGTTTGACGGAATGGGCGGGGCATTAGAGATAACCTGCATTTTGCCACCCAATCCCTCGGTGCTAAGTCTCATCCCACGGGAATACGGATATATACATGCAAACTTCAAATTGAAAGACTTACATTCTTTTCAAAATCATGCATCATTAGTCATGTCAAAACCATTGTACAAGAATCATGTTCATGCTTAGGCCATAGGCCAAAAAGAGTTTCCAAAATCGTTTTCATGATCAATCCATATCAATGCAATAAGAGTAGCTCATCTACATAGCTTATCATATCAAGCCTTCAATACAAGTCAATATGGTGCAAGCACCCAAT
>JBCEWC010005679.1:0-24458 GCA_038996855.1 Solanum aculeatissimum
GAATAGAGTTTAGGCACTATGGGTGGAAGGACCCATGAGTTCTACACCACATACCTTGAGTTTTTATGAAGTTCTTGAGAGTGTCTTCAATGGAAGCTTAGAACTTGGAGCAAGAATCTCTTCAATCTTGAGGAAGGTTTTGGATGAAAAACAAAACAAATTTTTAGATATAGCTAAAACAAGTTTCCGGTAACTTCCGAAGCACATTTTTAGGAACTTTTTGGGTCGTTTCATGCACCACGATTAATTCAGGTTTTACCCAGTCCGATGGCCCCCAGTGGGTTTCGAACTGGCCCTCAGAAATTGTTTGCACCCAGTGGATTTCGAACTTGAGACATTGAAAGGGAGCAAACCCCAAGGCTCAAGTCAATTGCCACAAGGTCAACCCCTGAGGGTTAATACATATGTATATTAGTTACAAATATACAATTATTTGATAGATATACACATACAATTTGACAAATATACATATACAATTCGTCTCTCTCCTCTCTCTCTTGATCTCACTCGCCTCTCTCCTCCCCTCTAGGTCATATAGCCGAGGCTATATCATGTAATTATGTAAAATATAACTATTTGACCATATTAAGTTTCAAGCATAGTCTATTTATGAAAATTCCCCTAAATAAATTTGCTTAGACTAGTCCTTGATTTTCAAAACAATATTTAAAATTTGCTGGGGTTTTGTTACTCCCACTCCTTGTTCAAGGAGTGTTGTGGTTTTCCTAGTTTGAGCTTTGGGTATGAAACATCTTTAGTAAAACGTTAAAAAGCATTTTTCTCTTCAAAGTGGAACTTTTGGGCCAAAATTTGAATTAATCGTGTCAATATCGAATGAGAAATCAAAATAAAACGTGGGAAAGAGACTGGCTGTGGTGGCAAAGACAGATGCACGGTGATGGTATCAAGATTATCTATTTTCAATGCAAAGTGTAAATTTATGAACAAAAATTTATAAAATTGAGAGTAAATAATAAATATGAACTCATAACTTTTTAAAAATATAATAGGTTCAATGTTAAGAAATTCTTAGAAGTTTGAAGAAATTTAGGCTTTCTCACGCATTGTACTTGAGAAGACACAGTATTTTCGTAATGATGCCCTAAAACATTTGATTAGCATAACAGTAGGTGAGACTGGTTTTAAACTGTTCACTCTACTAGAGCTATAATCATGATACTACAATTTCAATCCTTTAGATACTCAACAGTAGACTTTTATTTAATTGATTAGGCATCTCAATAAGATTTACGTATAATTTAAAAAACTTAAATATGTAAATATTTTTAGTAAGTCATTAAAAATATTCCATATAGCCCAAGTGAAATCATCCATACATTTCAATTAATCAAAATGCAGTTACACGGATTTGTAAGCGTTATCATACTAACATGTTTTCCTTCCAAGCTCTGTATTCGGATTCAGGCCTTGCCTTTGTAAAAGAGAAGTTTTCTACAACTGATGGACAATGATCAGTGTCTTTTCTGTGTGTTAGCAGCACTTGACCTAGCTGATGGACTTGATATAATTCGCACGAAGAGAAAGACGATGACAACTAAAGAAACATGGGATCCATACTGTGCAAGCAACTTCTGCACAAAGAAAACAACTTACTATTAACAAGCGAGGTCGCATCACCTTGGCAAAAGATATATTAACCAAGAAATCTTTCGGACAGTGACATACAATTTGTAACTTGCTAGATAATGGGCCTGCCCCTCTACCCTTCTTTAGTTAAATACCAAACTTTTGTTTTCCAATAGTGTTCAAACACCGGGCATGTGCCTATTCACATATAATGTGATGTGCTCTTACCACTAGACCATAGCCCGTGCACACGTGATTACTAGCAATCACTTCACTTGGTAATGTTTGATTTAGAACCAGATAGGAAATAGCTTCCAGATTGGTCACCACTCACCCCTATTTCTTAAACAACTTTCCCTTACAAACTAACAGACTGTACGTATAAGAACCTTCACTTGCTTTTTTTTGTGCCAGTGAAACTGAGAGACTTTGAGTGGGTGGATAAATGGAATAGATTAAAGAAAAGATCCCAAGTTACCTTTGCCTGAGAGTGAGCAGCCAGTCCAAAACAGCCCGATTGGTAAAGGAAGAAACAACGTTTAGTCAAAACAGCAAGAAATGTTCTCAAACCAATTATAAGGAAACCATATCCTATGCTTGTGTTAGGAGGGAAAAGTTACCAAATCTAATTTGTAGGCAACAGCTTTTTCTGCTAAGGTTTCTAGTGCAGGAATAGGGGTGGAATATGCTACCTGCAAATAGTCAACACAAAGCAAAAATAGAACCGTCAAAATAAAACGTTGAACGCTACAAGTAGGTTCTTAACAGATCTTCTACAAATCAAACCTGTAGTTTTGATTTCATAGGGATACGATATGTTATGACAGCAGGCGCACTGTAGTAAGTTGTTTTCACTTTGGATTCCAAATCAAAAGTATGTGAAACATGAGAGCCACTGCCAATTACATACAACAAAAGAAAAGTAGTGAATTAAACAAAACAAACTAGAGAAAGATTCGAGAGGCTCAAGGAACAGGATGTGAACACAAGTTTGAATATGCAAAAGGTTTTACTTACGCATCAAGTTTTCCCCATGAAGTTGACGTGTTTCCAGCCACGAAATCAAATATTTTTGTGGACCAGCTATCATCAGTAAGACTAACATCATATATAGCACTGCATAAATTCAGAAAAGATATATGAAGTTTCTTCAGATAGACTAAATTTATCATCCTTTCAAATAAAGGGTAAAAGAACAGGAACCTATTAGTAGATAATGCATGATTACAACAACAAACACACACAAACACTCAAGTAAACTGATGTACAATATCAGCCCAGTATCCTTCACTGCACAGGAAAGGACATGACTTTGTGGTAAATTTATCTGTGGTAGGTGCTGCATACATGTTTAAAATTGTAATAGGAGAACAATATGAATGTAAAATAACTAATGCAGATCAACAAAGATCAAAGAATTTAGTGTAAAATGAAAATATATTTATCCATTAAAGAGTAATATTTTATGAATCGCCAGAAGGATCACAGCTCAAATTTTGAAGCACAACTAGAAAGAAAGATCAAAGAAAAGAAGATGTGGAAGTGACTTGATAAATTACCAGAGCCCCTTAAGACTCTAACAATCTCTAAACAGTGAATGACGAATTAGTTAGAACATGTAGGAATACGTATTACTTGGAAAGCATAGATACACCATATCCAAATATAATACTGATCTAGAGAATTTAGACACTACCTGCAATTTAACAATATGATTTACCCCTGCAAGTTTTATCTTCAAATTTGTCATTTCCATCATTTTTTCTGGGTTGATGGAGAAAAATATGAGAAACGCCCAAAAAATGCTTTAAGGAATTGGGATTCAGTGAAACCCATTTGTACAAGCTAAGGGAAAAACCAAAAGTTTGACTTTCATCAGTAATTTTGGTTCCAGAGGCTTTCTCCAAGGACAATATAAATACTTTCAAAATAGAAAAGAGACTTTCATCAATTATGAACAAAGGCTCCCTTCTCAATTCTTACTTCATATCTCCAACTTCAACCATCACATATTGTTGTTCTCAACCTCTACTATTATGATTATCACATGCCACCTCCATTTGTACACATGAAAAAGTAAGAACTAGGGGCGGAGCCACCCTTTGGCCAAGGGGTAACACCTCTTCTTTGGAAAACTATATTGTATATATAGGTCAAAGTTTGATTTAATAAATATTTAAAGAAATATTGACACCTCTTTGACACAAGTTATATATTTAATGTAGTAGTTAAGGGGTTGCAAAAGTTGCTTGAGGTCATGTGTTCTATCCTTGGTAGCAACATATATATTTTTATTTGACACACCTTATTAAAAATCCTGCTCCGCCACTGGTAAGAACAATCTAGGAACGAAGTCTTTTATAAAGAAAAAGGAAGTACCTCCCCACACAATACACTTCTCCTTAAAATGTTGTAAATCATGGCAGGTCCAAATTGAACAAATAGACATGGATATCGTAACACATTTTACAGTTTCAAACAAAATTTAATTAGAGTGACACATGATTCATTCAAAATCGAAAAATCTGCAGAACAAGAACAATACGACTGGATTGACAGATGCTTTTTGCACCAAATGTTCTAGTGGATCAATGAATGTAACGCATTAAGGATTGAAAAAAATCAATTGATCCCCAATTTCCCTGTGAGATTCACGGTCTCATTTTACATGAGTTAATCCATTCTAGTGTAAACAAATAATCAGATTGTTCAAAGTTCAAACAACAAAAAAATCCAAACACATACACCAAAACACCAAATGAGTGAGTAAATTTGAACGAAAGCGTGCATAAAGGGCAAGGAGTACTGACACAGATCCATGATTATAGACGTCAATGGAAACTAAGACCCGTTCGGGGCCGGACTTGACCTTTAGGACAGAAGCCTTCTTGTGGACCACCACAAACGGAGTTTCTGCTGCCGCCGTTAAAGAGGAAACTGCAAAAAGAGCACAGATGGTGAAGATTATCAATGGTGCTGTCGCCATTGGTGGAGATGGAAAATGATATAAACGTGACAGGAAAATTATTAAAATAAATATATTAGGGTACTGGAGAACAGGTGGATGTCAGAAATGGGCTTTAGTACACTGACCCGTCCTTTTGTGGCCCACTAAAATAAAAAAGGAATATTACGCGGATAAACAAACATATATACTAGTTAATTAACTAATATAGTTATAGTTTGAATGAATTACGATTCGCGGTAAATATCTAAATGTAATTACAGTTTGAATTTTGTATAATTTGTGTGATTTATATAAACGTTGTGCGCAAATATAGTTTGAGTTTTGTATAATTTGAGCGATTTATACAAATGCAGTGCGCGAATCAAATTGTAGCGAAACATACAAACAATGCAAATTGTATAGCGAATTATATAAATGTTGTGCAGGAATTGTATAGCAAAATATACAAACGCTATGCAAATTTTGTGAATCGTATAGCGAATTATACAAGCATATACAAATGTTGTTATAGCTATAGTTACGAAATGTAATTACACAAAATATAGTTATGGACCATAATTAAAGTATTTTTGAGTGGTTACATCCAAAAAATTCTCAATAGAATATTTGTTCCATATTTTGTTTTAATTCAATTAATTTTTAAAATTAAATTAAATTAATTTAATATTATAAATTTAAATTTAAATCTTTAAAAACTATACGAAAAATATTATAAATTACTCATTTTTCTTATATCAATATGAAAAAATAATATATCATAAAATGTCAATTGAAGTTTATATTATTTGTTTCTAGAAAAAACTTGTAACAAATATATTGAAGGGAAAATTATCTAACTATGTGATATTTAGAAAATATTTACCAGTTATAGTAATGTAATTTTTTGAACTGTGTATAGCGAAATGATTTTCACCCCAATTTTTTCGATTAAATTTTACTCAATTTTCTCTCCAATCTCCCATTACTACATTTTGCTAGAATTAGTAATAAAATAAAAGTATATTTAATTTTGATAAATATTAATTTAAAGACATTCATTTATGTAAATTTTTCTATATCAAACGGGAAGAGTAGTTAAGAAGAAACAAAAGTTTGAGCCCAAATACTTGATTTGGCTCTTTTTAATTTTAAATGTCTCAATTTTCCCCAATTTCTTATTTGAATACACATGACATGAGTTAAAACTAATGGATAAGATTTACCATGATTTGGATGATAAATATTTTATATATTTACCTTCAAAATTTTTAAAAATCCCACAATAATAGCTATAGAATTATTTTATCCATTAATATATTTTTAAAAAATTCTCTTTTTTCTAATCTTTTGTTTTTTTCCCTCACGTTCTTCTTCATTTTCATACTTAACGTCAATCTTTTTGTTGTTGTCAATTCTTTTTACAACAAATGTTGTTTTGGACGAAGAGGAGAAAAGAGAATTAAGAAATTTGGCAGAATAAAAATAATAAAAATTTTAATCTAATAAAGGCATATCTATTAATTAGTTAAATCATGATTGGAATCTTACTGTAATAAATTAAATCTTATTCATTAATTTAACTCATTTTTTAGTCTTATAAATTTTGAATCCATGTTCTTCAACTAGTCCTTCAATTTATAATAGATTAAGTCCAAGAAACATTAAGACAATCTCTGCAAGGTTATAATTCATCAATGCTCCCAAAGGAATTGAATAGGAGTAGACAAATTAAAAATGTACTTCCTCTGTCTCGATATTTTTTTGTTTTTTAGTTCGTCTAAAAAAGAATGTTACTTTACTATAATTAGAAATAATTTAACTTTAAAATTCTCATTTTATCCTTAATAAAATGATTATCAACTACACAAATATCTAAGAATTATTTTAGACCATAAATTTCAAAAATAAAATCCTATTAAACATCATGTCAAGTCAAATGACATCACATAAGTTCACACCTGATGCTCTTTATCTAGACAACCTCATTGTTAGAATATGATATTTTGATTATGATGCAACCTTAAAGATTAAATTAGTAAGCCAAATCAAACATGTGCTATGCTATATATATTTGCCACTCACACAATATTCTCAGACCTACAGTATACCTGTTTCATAAATAAGTAGCTAGAAATTAAACAGATCATAAAAAAAGGACTTTGACAGCAAAATTTGTTATTAATACGAGGTTAACCGGCTTAACATGCTTGAGAGAGCAAGCTAATTGGAACTATTTTTTTCATAATCCTGATGTCGGGACAACTATCAACTCTAGGTAACTCTGTCTATCAAGACTAGAACAAATAGAAAGAAATCACCTAGTATTTTTATCTAGGCTAAGAATTGCACGTGAGACTTTATGGTGCTCAACTCACTTCATCAATCACTAGGCCACATCATCCTAGTATTTAAGCAATCAGCTGGTGGTCATGAGTTAATTAAAAGACAATTGCAAGTAAAATAATGTTACATATATACTTAATTAAGTATTGATTAGTGATGCTAACATATTAAAATAAGTATCAAACCTTGACCATACATAGCTCATACTCATGGTATATATGGAAGAGAATGGCAGTGTTGCATGAAAGATAAGTACCTCTCAGTTAGCTTCGGACAACGCCTAAAATCCCAATTGTAGGATCATATAATATAATGACCTTACATTAAAAGGGTTTTAGGCAAGTCATCCTTGGCTATCAGAGCAGGCACTTTATCTTCATAAAACACCTCTCTTCCACCTTTGACATTCAATGTTATGCCAATACCTCATCCTAAACTTACTATATATAGGCCTCCAGCTCAACACAAAAATAATACTCTTGGATTTCAGTGACTTAATTCCCACAAGTATATGTGACATTTTTATTTTTTAATGTTTGGATATTGTATGAAGAATCAATTTATCCTGAGCTAGCTGGAATAAAGTAACGTATATATTCTTGTTTTGTTGCAAGGGACCAATCATATCCTTTTAATGTTTATTCAGACCAAGATGTTTCAGTGGTAGTGATATGGACTTGTTGACGATAATAGTAGGAAGTAAGAGGAAGGAGAGGAATAATTAATGGAAGTAATAAAGTACGTAAATGAGCGTTAATTATATAATTTTATAAGTGAGGTCTAGATAAGATATATACTTATCTTGTAAAGATTGAAAAGTTGAATTGCTAGTAATTTCTATTTCGTGGACTCATATATTAATATATTGTATGTAGATATGTTATCATTAAAGCAGACCATTGAATGATCTAATAAAGTATTAAAGTTTTGGGCGTAAAAAGTACATCTCTATTACTGTGAGTTTAATTTAGATAACTTAAAAATCTATGGACCTTTTTTAAGTTTGATGTAGACTTATTGAAAAGGTACTATTTAAACTTGAAAAGGTACTTAAACTGATTATATAAGGATTTGGTCGCTAAAATACTAGGTTCTTTTCTTATCTTGCCTATATCTCAGAAAAACAATAGATTAAGAGCAATATCTAGACTTAGAAGATCTCATCTTCTTAAATCAAGATTCTTGCAGTGGAATAAAGTTAGCGTTCTTATCTTTCTTTTATATCGGTGTTTATGTCTATTGATTTACTAATGATTTTGGTGAATTCTTTAAAGTTTTTCAACATGAATCGATAGACCATCGACTCAAATGAAACATATTAAATCAAGTATAAAAAGAGAATACGGTAGACACAAAATCGAACTGAAAATAATCGAGAAAAGAACAATAGCAACAAGAAATACTAAGATAATCGCAGAGAAGAAAACATTAAGTAATGCTAAATCGAAGAAGAATAGGATAATAGAAGAGTATTAATAATAATACATAAAAGCAAATCTAGTTGTGACACGACTATCAATTATGTACTAACCTTCTACCCTAATCTTCGACCTCTACCATAACCTCATATTTAAGATCATGTCCTCGATAAGTTACAAATAATTAGTGAAATCCTGTCTCATCACTCCTATCTGATAGATAATGGTCAATCCTATATATTTATACAGTAATTCTAGGCATGACAACTATAAATGATAATGGAACGCGCACATATATATACACACTTTATTTTCTAGATTACCAAATTAGATTTATTTCAAATTAAAGTTGATTACATTGCTATATTCATCGTGGAATTAAAAAATAAATTTATCATCAATCTATACACTTTTAAAAAAAGGGTAGGGGAAGGAAAAATGGGAAGAGAGATTACAATGTGGGGAATCGAACCCTCACCAATAAAGTGAGAGTTCAAATAGTCAACCAACTAAATTACTAAGATTCTCTATCAATATATACGCACTTATATAAATTATTGTTTATTTCATTATTAGGTCTATGCATACCAAGAGGGCAATCAATTTAATTTGGCGTTTAGACACTTTGGAGATACAAGAAAATGACCTTCATTAGGACCTAGCTAGCTCCCTCATATCAACTCTCAACAAGTTGTCTCTTCTTTGACATTCCCTAAGCTTGAAAACAAAATTTGATCCTTTTTTGAAGAAGAATAAAAAAGAGAATACAAATCTATCAAATTATTAACTTTTGTAAGTTCCTTATTCCAATACTGTCTATTTCCCTTTCCATTTACTGTCGATTTGCCAATGCATGCACCTAAATTGTCAATTTTGCTTTAATTTGTTCTATAATTTGACTTGAATAAGCAGTCGATTCTTGAGTTCTCAACATGTAGCTTTTTACCTAGTTCAAAAGGATTATTCCAAGCTTCTTCATGAAAAAAGATTGATCATTGGTTTCATTTAGTCTTATTGGTTCTAAGGTTGACACTGAATGTCAATCTATCAATGTAATGAATTTTTATATTTTCTCCGTTTTATTTTATATGAGTAGTTTGTCTTGGCGTGAAATTTCTAAAAAAGAAAGAAAGTCTTTTGAAATTTATGGACTAAAATAAATGATAAATGTTTGCGTAACTGAAAATCATTCTTTTCAAGACTGACTAAAGAGAAAAATGAATCATATAAATTGAGACAGATGGAATATCATTAGGTCACAGTAGCAACAATAGAAGATCATAAATTTAATATTTTAAAGAGATTATTTACTTTGAGTGATTTGATATATAGAGTAAGAATAATAATTATACCAACAATAAATATTACTTAAACTCTATTGGTCCTCTTATTTACTTAAATTTTTTTCTCAATCTTGACTTATGTTGATGCTCGTTGGAAAAAAAAACGTGTGTCGATGCTCAGAAATATATTGATATAAAAATTAAGAATATGAAGATACAACTTTAGGATCAGATTCACAATCTAAGGAGTCAAGTAGTTCTATGCATGTATATTAACTTCTTTAAGTACTCCCCCATTTTAAGAAAATGAATATTTTTTTTTAATCTGTTTAAAAAAATAATCTTCTTTTTTTTTTTTACAATACTTTCAGTATTTTACATGTTTAAGATCAAAAAATTAAATAATATTTTGATGCATTTGACAAAATTTTAATCTAAGACCATAATTAAAAAATATAGCAAGACAATAAGATTCTTTCATTTAAAAAAAAAATCGTTGTTTGGTAGGGAGATTTGTTTCTCTCTTTTTAAAATTTAACAATTAAGTCTAAAGAAGTTGGGCAGAAAGCAGTTTCCAATGATCTTTTCCCTTCTAGAAAAAGCCTAAAAAGAAAAGCTCTAGATTCATTTAAATTTAAATTGGTCATAATCTAATTGGATTAACCACTGATTGCTACTCGCTGTTTCTATTTTTTTAGCCTATTTTGTCTAAATAAGACTTCTAAATCTTGCGTTATTAAAATTAAAGATATGTTATATATATTAAAATATTTTTTAATATTGTTTTTTTTTAAACATGTTATTTAAAAATATTGAAATTAAAGACTTGCTACTCGTTCTTTATGAAATTAATTAATTAAAAAAATATATGTCAAATAAATTGAAACGAATGAAACATATATTAGGAGAGTTGTGAAGTAAGTCCAGAACGAAGTTTTGGGCCAATACAACTAACCTGAAATGTAAAGCCTTTTATTTAGCCCAGTTGAAACTTAGCCCTCAGAAGATGTAAATGGGCCACCATAAATCAACTTCAAAAACTAGCTTATTAAACAAAAATTATCTAAGGGTTATATTTGGGTATTTAATGTAAAATTATAATATGAATCAGATTGATATGAAGTTGAAATTTTATTTGGACAGTATTTGTGAAAATGTATTTTTTCTCATAAAATAAAAAATGATCCCACGAGTTGTTAAACAATCAAAATTTCATCAAGTCTTATACAATATTATCAAATGAGCAAGTCATACTTCATAAATATATGTGTATATCTTTCGTTCTAAATTTCTTATTAAGTACATATATCAAGTTTAAAAGAAATAATTCAATTTCTTTTGTTATATTGTAAAATTAGAATCAAAACAGTTAAAAAAATATAATTAAGTAGCCGATATGGACAATTTAAGCAGGCAGGACGGCAAAAAATTGTCTGCTTTGGAAGGTTGTGGTTGGTCAGGAGCAGGAGCAAACAACTCAAGCAAGCAGGATGACAAAGAGTTGTCTGCTTTAGAAGACCGTGATTGGTCAAGAGCAAGAGCAGGAGCAGGCAGCTCAAACACAAAGAACGACGAAGAGTTGTCTGCTTTGGAAAGTTGTGGTTAGTCAGACTCACACTTATTGATTATTTTTACATTCTTATTCGTATAACTAAATTTGAATTTAAAATATGATATCTCATTTTACATGACTTAAAATAATTGATCGGGTGAGATAGAAAAATCATTGTTGAAACAGTTACAAAAATGATATAGTAAAATTACAGTTGACACAGTTGGAAAAATATCTCATCAGGGGTAATATTGCAAAATTATAGTCGAAGCAGTTAAAGAAATATAATCAAGCAGCTCAAGCAGGCAAGACGACGGAGAAATGCCTACTTTGGAAGGTTGTGATTGGTCAAGAGCAGAAACCGACAGCTCAAGCAGACAAGACGATGAAAAACGTCTGCTTTAAAAGGTTCTGATTGGTCAGACTAACACATAGACTAATGTGATAACCGGCAAGTATAACGTAGAAATTTTTAAAATGGAAAATAGTGGTATGATCAATTTATGATTACATATATGTCAACTCAACCAGCAACCAATACATTTAAAGTGTATTACGTACGTTTTTTATTATTCGAAGCAATCCCTTTTAGATTTAATTATTGATTTATATAATTATTTAATATTAAAAATAATATAATACAAATAATATTTTTTTCTAAATAAACATGTAAAATAATATTTTTATTGGACCAAGTTAAATAAAAGTATATAAAAGGTGCCATTTGTCACAATAATCTCGGCTGTGAAGGAGGATCTTCTTTCTTTAAATAGTATGATTGCCTCCCTTTGACCTACCCCATAAAAATAATACTAATATTATCAAATAATTAATCATGACAATACTAATAGCTGTCCTAATTAATAGTATTTTTATTTCACTAGTCAATGACCATAAAATATAAATTAACAAACTCCCTTCCCTTCTTATGAAAGATTATAAATTGGCAGAGTAAAATAAATGTTACTTTATTATTATTATTAAATATAATTAAATTTTAAGATTTTATTTTTATTTTTAATTAAATAATCTATAATCAAATAAATATTTAAAAATTATTTTGAATCATAAGTTTAAATATCTTTTTCTTTTTAAATATGTGCTAGATCAAATAATATTACATAAAATGAGTCGGTTCAATATTATAGATTGAGTCAATGTTGTATTGTGTACTCATTCTTGTCAGTGTAAGGAGATCTTTTCATCTTTAGTCAATTGTTGTTATAAGTAATTTTCGAGGAAATGACAAAAATGGTCCTTTTAATTCGGCCTAAGTTGGTCACTTGACTTAAATATATTTTAAAATAATTTTAATTAAATTGACCATCTTTTACCTTCTCCACCAAATAATTAACAAACTCTAATCTTTACATTTATGGGACTTGGTGAAAGATAATTTATCGTGAATTCATATTTACTTAGTACAATTTTTATTTTGATCCTTTTATTAGAATTTAGCTTTACTGTTTTTTATAAAGTATCTTTCTGCTTTTAGTGTACGGTATTATTTTTTATTGTTGTATTTTTTTTAAATTGATGAAAGTTTAGAAATGGAGTTAGAATTTTGAATCGAGAAAAAAAATACTTATTTGATTATAATTAAATTATTTATATATATCAAATTATTTTCAAAAAATACAAAATCGTATTCATATATATAATCAACTATTGGGGTATGAAGAATTCAATTGCAAATAGAAGTGTAGCTCCGCCCAAAGACGACTTTCTTAGTGTTACTAGTGAAGAAAAATAATCATAATTACCACTTCATCTAACAACCAACATTTATTAAATATTTGATGATGATAAAAAAATGACTATTTAAGAGTAAAATAAAAATTTTAAAGCTATATTGTTTCTTATTCTAGTAAGATGATATTTTTTGAGACAGACTAAAAAGAAAAGGGTGCTACGTAAAATGGGACGGAGGGAATAATACTATTAAATTTTTCCACTAGCTAATTAAACATTGTCACATTAATTGAAAGGGAGAAAATAATATTTCTCATGAATATTTTCTTTTAATTATTTTACTAATTACTCAATTGTGTAACATATATATAACAGGAATATATATCTAAGTTACAAAATTGACATAACTTCATGTGACGTTAAAAAGGTTAAAGTGTAATAGGTTTTGACCTTCACCTAAAAAGGAAAAAGAGCAATTGTAAGATGAAATCCACGTGGAGAAATAAAGGAATATGAAGAAATAAATGAATTGTATTACATACTCCCTCCGTTCACGATAGTGAAGGGAGAGAGTAATAAATAAATTTCGTGCAATGAACACGATGAAAAGAATTTTGAATTTGTATTCGGAATTTTAATTCGGGGTTAGAAATATAAAAGTATAAATGTGTGAATAAATTCACAAAATACAATTTTTAAAGTAATAATTAATAGAAGCTAAAAAATTTAATATTTTAAGTGGGATTCAAATCCTGAGCATGAGGGTTTATTTGAAAGAAAATCTACCATTATGATAGACTTTTCTTATTATTTAAGAGGTCCAAGTTTAATATATATATAAAAATATTTAAAAAATTATCTTATATATATAGTATAATTTTTCATCGAGAGAATTTGAATGAACTCCTACCGCCTAGGTACGCCCCCTGCTCACCGTCACCTCCCATTTCCACTTTTCCTACCAAAGTGCACAATTTAATTACCTAATTAACTAAAAAGAATCTACCTTTTCTTTTTCCTAACTTTTATTTCTACCTTTCCCGCTTGTTTACTTCGAGAAGGATGTTCTAGATAAAACTATGTACAAAAACATATAATTCCTATAAACTAATCACTCATAGAAAAACAAAATGTATCATTCTCTAGCATTTACTCTGTCCCATTTTATGTAATATTATTTTTTTTTATTCAATGTCATCTTATTCTAAGTGAAAATAATTTAATTTTATAATTTTCATTTTTTACTCTTGATGAAATGATTTTCAGCCACATAAATATCTAAGAATTATTTTAGATAACAAGTTTCAAAAGTCTTCCTTTTTTTCTTTAAACACCGTGACAAGTTAAATAGTGTTACATAAAAAAGAACAAAAATAGTAACTTTTTAGTCATGTAAAACTTTCTTTATTTAAAAAAGAATGATAAAATTAAAAGAATATTCTTGATGTCTTTTCGATTATAAAGCACAAAGTCCAAACATTAAAAATGAATAAAAGAATAAAAGAAGTATACATTAAAAATTAAATTTAACGTCTAGAGTATTATTTTCGAAATTTATTTAATGATAAATTATTTTAAAAAATCTTTTAAATTTTTTAAAAATGGACAAAGTCCAAACAAAAATGTACGAGATAGAAAGAGTATATAAAGGCTATCTTTTTCATGAAACAAATTAAAGAGAAAAATGAAACACCAGACGACATACCTACAGGGTAGATATATAGTACTCTATCCGTTCCCTTTTAATTGCAATATTGTGTTGTTTGAAAATTAATTTTTATAGCTAATTAAATTATTAATTTAATATTTTAAAATAAAATTTTAAATATTTAAAAACTATACAAAAAGTTTAATTGATTGTATTTTTTTTATATTAATATAATGAAAAAATATATCTTAAAATATAAGTCAAATTTTTTATAATTTAACTCTAAACAAAAATTATAATTAAGAAAATACTAACTTTTTATGAACTCAACCAATGATATTCCTTCGCATCCTATGATTCAATAACTTTTTACAAATAAAAAATCATGTTGAAAGTATCACCATCAAAGTGGACCTGCAATGAGCCATTTAAAATTAACTAAAATTTGAATATGAATATCGAAAAAGAAAAAAAAAACAGCAAGCACGTGTGAACGCGAAATCACATAGCTAGTTTACCTTTCATACAAGCTTCGGGTTATTGTAGAGTTTTGGGCCCAGAAAAGGAAGCCCATTACTGAAAAAGGGGCCCATTAAGGAGGGTTCATGGACTGTGTGCCTTTTTACCTCTTGTCAGAGTCTGACCAACTTTTGGCTCGACTTTCCAGGCTATGCTAGTTGTACAATACTATTACACGCTCCTCTATTACCACTCTCACTCATACAGCGCGTATACCTCACACCACCACATTAAACTTTATTCTTTTCCCTTAATCATAAATGTGTCTGATCTTTTCTCAATTACAATTTTCTTATAAAGTATACTCACATTTAATAATGTTCTTATTATTATTTTCTTTCATTACTCAACTTCTAATGCTCTTTTCTCTTTCATCCTTGTTTTTCTCCTTTCTCTTTCTTTAAAAAAAGGAAGAAATAAAATAATAAATATATTTTTTTTTATATGGTTGAATTATTAATTATCTATTAGCATACGTGACAATAATATATTTTCAAATGAAATAATTGGGATATATTTGAGTTTATTCGAATAGTATTTAGAACCTAGTCATTTTGTTATTGAATTTACAAAGTTATCCTTTTAATTCCTTTCATTTTTTATTTTTTCCATTTAATTTATTTTATATCAATTAATTTTCTTTTAAATTCTTATTTAACTTTTCAAAAATATTACCTATTCTATTTACATTATCTATTTTGTTGAATAATTTGTAATAAGGGAATGACTTCCGCATTGATCGAAGAAGGCCCTTTTGGTGCCTATTTAAGGTCAAGCTCATTTAGTCTAAATAATTGAGTGTGTGTATATATATGACGTGGACTTGATCGCGAGTTGAGTAAGATCTTGAATTAAGTTAAAATTTCATTTTCGTAATTTATTTTAATCGATTTGTTATTTTAAAATTTTAATTTTAATTAAATAAAGAGATTGTGTCTGTTCAGAAAATGAGTTGCTCTTCTGAAAAGTCTCCTAACAAACTCTATAAATACGATGAGTTCCCTATTGTATTCTTGAAAGATAGCAATCTTTTACGTCTCGAAGCTTTGAATTTCTCCGTATTTCTACATGCTTTCCATTTCATTACCTCTGATACTCAAACTTAACTCCATGTGTTTTGATATTTTTTTTTTAGGAATTCTTTCATTTCTCTTAGCAATTGTAAAATTTTCAAAACTATTTTTCTTAATCCTAGTAAGAATCACTAATATACAAACTTAACTCAAGTGATTTCATTAAAGTTAAATTTCTTCATTGAATGAGATTATAAATCAACTTGACTTATTACGGGTGATGCTAAAATTGTTATAAGTATTTCTACTATTTATCAAATATTTAAATAATATTGTGAATTATAATCGTAAATATATATATTTTTTAAAACAGACTGTCTATAATATTTTTGCAAAATGTGTGCATGGTAACAACACAAAAAATCGATTAATTATTATTTATGTAAAAATTATATATTAATTATTGAGATTTTTCTATTCGAGCCGAAAAAGTAAATATTAATGTTAAAGTAGTGTAAATTTCAACACGATAATATAACATAAGATAGAAAGAAACAATGATAATAACAAACTACAATACTATTACAACAATTATTAAGAGTTAGAAATAAGGCAAAAAAGTAGTAATCTGAAAAGAAAAAAAAAGAATAGTAGGTTCCATTCTCATAATTTAATGCTTATATAAGATATATAGATATTGAAGTAGTCTTCTTATCACTTTAGAATTGATATGATTTTTACAGCTTGTTTGGATGGTGATTTTTGGTGGTATAGTATGATATGGTTAGTAAGAGAATAATGTTTGTTTTGATTCTATTTTTTTGGATTTTTTTTTTGAATTTTTAAAATCATTTTCTAGACTTATTTTTTTGGACTTCTTGTTTTTTTTAAAAAATTTGTTTGCTTATATTTTAAACCCTTTTGGGACCCTTTTTTTTTCTTTTTTTTTTGACTTTTTAAAACCATTTAAAAATTTTTTTTTGCCTATTTTTGGGGATATTTTTAAAATTTTTACTTTTTTTTTTAATCACTATTTTAGTTGGGGAAAAAAAACTCCCTATAGAAATTTGACAAATTTTTCTCCATTTAACTTTTATTATGTTTATTATAATTAATATTTAGTATTATTAATATAATGATGAATAATAATCACATAAAAATGGTGAAAAAATAATTTTATAGATGTTGAAGTAGTCTTCTTGTCCCTTTGGAATTGAGATGATTTTTAGACTTCAAATAGAAATAAGATACAATATGTCAAATTTATATTAAATATTAAGATGATAGTAAAATAATCCTTTTGCCTATTTTTTTGGGAATTTTTTAATGAAGGTAAAAAAGTTCAAACAACACTTTTAATATATTATAGATAAATATTTAACTTGTATAATTATATTCATTGACCCAAATGCTATATATATAATTACATTACCGTTATATTATACTCCAACAGATAAAAACACACACACAAAAAAAACTATCTGTCTCATATTAACTTAATTTTTTTGATTTTTTTCATTGTTCAAAATAGTTCAATTCTTCAAAGTTCAAGATGAATGTTTGAAACTTTTTCTATATTTGCCTTTTCATTTATTTAAGTTTTTATATTTTTTAGGAAAAAATTACACTATTTGCAAAGCTACATTTATGATTTCATAAAAGTCAATAATGAAAAATATGATTTAAATTATGTTTTTAAATGTTTTTCTTAATATGCATACATTATCTGACAAATTAAGTTAATATGAAACAAAGAAAGTAATATTTAATTATTAAATTATATAATTGCTTCTAATACATAATTACTCTCTTGTTTTAATTTACCCGGTACTTTTTATTTTTCAAAAGTTAAGTAATTTAAGTCTGGCCAAAAATTTACTCATTGAATTTTTAAAATAAAATTCATATATTTATACAATTGATAAGTTAAAATATATATTAATTTAAATTTCAAAATTTAAAAAATATCACATAAATTAAAATAAATAAATTTGTTGCGTAGTTTTTCTAAGTTTTCTTTTTCTTTTTCTTATTTTTAATTTTATTTTCTAAAATTTAAAATAACTTCCTTAAACTCATCTTAGCTTAACCTACTATTGCATGTTGCGTATTTTTTCTAAGTTTTCTTTTTCTTTTTTCTACTTTTAACTTTATTTTCTAAAATTAAAAATAACTTCGTTAAACTCATCTAAGCTGGATTCTCAGCCAAAATCTTCTCTTCATGTTATTTTTTTTGCGTATCTTTTTAATCTCGTATTCATCTCTCTTTAATGTGATAATTGAATTTTAAGATTTTGATGCAGATTTTTATGTGATGTTTGTACTTTAAATGTTTCTTCAAGTCCTTTTTGTAAAAAAGAAAAAAGAAAAAAAAACTTAATATCATTTGCAAAGTTTTCACAAATTATGAATTTTGATGCATATATTTTTTCTCTCCAAGATTAACAAGTTGAAGCATGGAAGAATTAGTTCTTACAATTTTAATATTATTTGAGATGAATAATTATTTTATTAATTATGATGATTTTATTGAGAGAAAAATATGAAAAAGTTAGATTTAATTTATATTGTAAAAGGAAATAATAACTAATTTAGTTTGACTATAATTAGGATTCTATTTTTAATATATTTTTTTAAAATTTTAATTACATACATTTAATTGTAATTATTTAATTTACGTGGTGTGTGTACAAAATTTAAATTATTTTTTTGATTTAACAGAGGGGAAATGTGATAAGCACGCACTTGAAGTTGCGTCCGCAGTTGACGCCGCAAGCTTACATTATTTTCTCATTTTTCATTTTGCCGTATAATTCTTTTTCAGGTTACTCATTATCACTTTCCTCTCTTCTCTATACCCTAAACTACATACTCTTTCTTGCTATTTCTTCCATTTTTTCCCTCTCTCTGCTAAAAAAGGCCGCCATGAAAGTCCCTGAAAACGATCCCATTCACTCTAATTCCCATCTCCTTCAGTCTCTTCTTGATTCCATTCCCCACATTCGAAGCTTCAAAGGCAAATGGTCTTTAATCAGAACCAAACTCTTTACTCTTCAGTCTCACCTTTCTGACCTCTCCACTGCCTCTGTCAACGCTTCTAATAACCCCCTTTACAATGACCTTCTTCTTGCTCTTTCCGTTACTTTATCCGATGCTTTTTCTCTCTCTTCCGTTTGCCACAGCGCGAATCCGCCTCACGGAAAGCTCAAGACTCAGAATGATATCGACTCGGTTGCTGCGAAAATTGATAACCATGTAAGGGATTTGGTGGTTCTTGTTAAGAATGGGGTTCTTCAAGAAAACGGCGCTGTTTCGGCGAGCATTACTTCGAAGAGGGAGACTATAAGGGCTGAATCGAGGAATCTGATAACTCGGCTTCAGATCGGGACGACTGAGTCGAAGAACTCGGTGTTGGACTCGTTGCTTGGGTTGTTACAGGAAGACGACAAGAATGTATTGATTGCAGTTGCTCAAGGAATCGTTCCGGTGCTCGTGCGGTTACTCGATTCCAGCTCTTCGCCGGAGATCAAGGAGAAAACAGTCACCGCCATCGCTAAAATCTCCACGGTTGATTCAAGCAAGCATGTTTTGATCGCTGAAGGTTTGTGTCTCCTCAACAATCTTCTCAGGGTTCTTGAATCTGGGAGTGTTCTGGGGAAGGAAAATTCATGCATAGCTTTGCAAGCATTGGGTCATACAAAGGAGAATGCAAGAGCAATTGGGTCAAGAGGAGGAATTTCGTCTTTGTTAGAAATTTGCCAAACGGGAACACCCAATTCTCAAGCCATGGCAGCTGCAGTGCTTAAAAATTTAGCCGTTTTCCCAGAAATTAAAGAGAATTTCCTTGAAGAAAACGCAATTATGATCCTTTTAAGGTTATCCAATTCGGGGACTGCATTAGCCCAAGAAAATGCAATTTCGTGCTTGTGTAATTTGATTTCTAGAGATAGCAATATGAAACTGTTGGTAGCCAGGGAAGGCGGAATCGAAAGCATCAAGAATTTCTGGGATTCTGCTCCTTCAGTCCAGAGTCTTGAGGCCCCTGTTCTTATGCTAAGAACGTTAGCTGCCTGCCCATCAATAGCTGAGGTAATTGTGGAAGATGAATTTTTACCTCGAATTGTCGGTGTTCTGAATTGTGGGGTTTTAGGTGTTCGGATTGCTGCAGCAAAAGCAATTTATGATCTGGGATACAACACCAGAACCCGAAAAGAATTGGGGGAAATGGGGTGTATTCCGCCATTGGTGAGACTGACTGAAGGTAAAGCCGTGGAAGAGAAAGAAGCAGCTGCAAGAGCATTGTCAAATTTGATGATTTACGCCGGAAACCGAAAGATTTTCAGGAAGGAAGAAAGGGGTATTGTGAATGCAGTTCAGCTTTTAGATCCAGTGATACAAAATTTAGACAAAAGACACCCTGTTTCTTTATTGTCTTCGCTTGTCTACTCCAAGAATTGCCGGAAACAAATGGTGGCTTCAGGGGCTTGTGTGCATTTACAGAAGCTAGCTGAGATGGAGATTGAAGGAGCCAAAAAGCTCTTGGATTGTCTTGGTCGAGGTAAACTATGGGGAGTTTTTACCAGACACTGAGCAATAACAACAGTAAAATGCAACCAGTCAATCTGTATGTATAAATAAAAATCAAGTTTTTATTTTTCTAAATTAAATCTCAAAGATTTGTAATTTTTTTTCTTGATCACGTTCATAGATTGTGGTTATAAGTTAGTGGTAGAAGAAAAAAAAGTAAATGTTGGTTAGTAGGCTAGATGTTGCTAAGTAGTAGTAAAAAGAGAAGTTTTATGTAATATCTTTGGGTTGTTGACCTAACTTTATAGGTGTTTCTTGTTTTTCCTACCAAATAAATTAAGTGAAGATGTTTTCTCGATGTTGTTGGTGCCATAAATTTCATAGCTTATGTATGATGTTGTTGTTAATTGGTATCAGAATTGATCATCATAGTTGATTCAATCATGGACCATATGAATAAGGCCTTCAAGAACATTTCAATCATTGTCTCACGTAACTTTCATATCTTCTTTTCATTTTAATGGAAGGAAATATCTTTTAAGCTTTGTAAGTTGGCAAATATTCATCCATGTCTGAGGGACCAAGACAAGTCTGTCACTCACAAATTACAATCAATATTCATTTGCTGGAATATTCAACCTAATCGCATTCTTTAATCAAATTAGGAATACGGACTACCAAATCACAATTTCTATAAACTTAGGAGTATGATATTTGTGTTATAATATAAAGTCTATTCAAGCTTAAAAAATGAAAGTCAGCGGTATAAGGCAGAGAGATATTGAATAAATTGATGCAATTATGAATGATGCTAGCTTATGGTTAGAGTGTCAGTGTGGAAGTAGTTATGGAGTGTGGGCCTATCAGTCTGAACATCAATAATCCCCCAACATTTCATTACTATTTTTCACACTAACAAAGGAAAATTTCATGGAATTGGACAACAATATACTCTTATTTATTTTTTCCTTTCGTCCTCTGCTTAACAACTACTACTACTAATTTCATCCTTCATTTTTAGTGGTAAGGTCTGCGTATATTTTATAGCTTCTTAAATAGTGCATAGTGTATAAAGCCTTTAACATTGATGCAGAACTCTGAATGAACTTCAATTGAACTTGATCAAACAATTAACACCACAAAATAACAAGAACATTACATAACAAAAAAAAAAAAAAAGATACTCCATTTGTTTTAATTTATTTCTCCTATTTTAACTTGATACAAATTTAAGAAAGTAGAGAAGATTTTTAATCTTATGATCTTAAGTTAAAGATAGATCAAACGTACCAAAATATTTTTCAATCTTATAATTTTAAATGTCACATCATATAAAAAGTTAAAATTATAGAGTTGCTATTGGGAAAAAGATATTTTCTTTGAACAAACTAAAAAAAAAATAGGACAATCAAACTAAAACGAAAGAAGTAATACTTAAGCCGACTCAGGCCAGCAAGCTAACTTTGGTCAAGCCTATAAGCCTAAGTTTCAGATGATCTAGAAAAATTGTAATCTAACCCGACCCAAGTAACGAGCTGAGTGGACTTAGCTCTACGGGCCAAATTCATTTTGACAGCTCTAAATTTTAGTAGTAATGATAAATGTAGAAAAAGATGTAAGTTTCTTTTCATAAAATTATTTCTCCTAGGAATATGAAGCATGGACAATGTTTATTCAGATATAGTCAATTTGTAGTTTTGCTAAATTTTGAGATAATAGCTGGTAGTAGGTCATAATTCTGGATTTGGAAGATTGGAACCATGTGCATTTGTCTTATACATTATCAAAGAACTCATTTTCCTGCTGGTAGTTACCCAAACAGGCAATGATCTATCTTTCTAAATATTTTCCATTTTTTAATTTCATAGTCTTATTCTATCAACCAGTAAATGTTTGCTGCTTGCAATGTCCAACAATGGATATACACATTAAGTTGTCCAATCTTTACTAGCTGCCAGAATGCCTATGCTTTATTCAAGTTGGCACTTGTGACTTTGTTGCACGCTAACTCCAATTTTAGTAGGTGTAATGACATATGGATTGATTGACATTTAAGAAAAAGTAACATGAAAGTTGAAATCGAAAAAAAATTGAAAGTAGAGTCTGATTCAATCTAAAAAATTAGCTCATGAGGTGAGAATTACTCTTGCTTAAAAAGGAACCCCATCCATAAAAAGCCGAAGGTAAGACTCTCGCATTCCCTGCACGTTTAGAATTGAACGTTTCGAGCGTGAACAATATTAAAATTGGAGACAATGTAATCTAAACAATGAATTGGGTTGGAGTTAACTATGAGCTTTGAGTCTAACTTAACCACAAAAGCTAGCTCATAAAGTGAGGATTGTCCAAGACCATATGATGAAGATAATGTGAAACTCTGATAGAAATTGTATTTAGACATGAAAATACATTTGATTTTTGTAACGAAAACTTTAGAAAACCAAAACGTGTTTCTTTTTAGCTCCAAATTTCATATTTCAAGTTTGGAGTTGAAATTATAAATCAATTTGATAAACAAACACTTAACTGAAATTGTTAAGCTACATAACGTAATATTTTTATATGTTGCACTGCATATATTTTGAAAATTTCCCTTTTATAAATTGGTTCATTGCCTTCATATTCAAACCTATTGATGAGTTGCAGGGGTAAATTAATTAAACATCCTATTTCAAGCATTTACTTATGGGGAAATCAACTAATTAAGTGTTTGCTTTAATGCCTCAGCTTCCAAAACTAATACATTTCTATAACATTGATAATTATATGTGAATATTGAGGAAAACAATCTGAGTCACAGGACAGGACAAGTCACTTTCACTTGTTAATTAGTTCGAGTCCCACCATATAATAAAAATTCTTAAAAAATAATAATGAATGAAGAGAGAAAAGAAACTTGTAGGTTGGGTGGAAATTATTCTAGGTCCGGATATTCATATTTCATTTTATAATTATGATGTTTTAGTCAATTTACGCGATTAATCTCACAAAATATCTATCACTTCTCATTAACAACATGTACCAAATAATTATATTAATCAAAGTTAAAATAAATCACCTATATATATTTTTAAAAAATCTCTACTGAAATTTACATCTAAAAAATCTCATAATTTTCAATTCACTTAATTCGATAGGATTAATTAAAGAAAAAGAAATGTGGGCATTTAACTATTTTCTATTAAGGGACATTTATGTTTGGTACTAATACTTGTCAATCAATGCATAAAATTCGATGGGGCCGACGTTCCTCACTCTATCAATACTTTGTTTCCTTTCCACCCTACTCAACTCCAACATAATCCAATACAATAGTCATAATTTTTTTATTTATTTTCAAAAGATGAAAATAATTAAAGGAATTATAAGGCAGAAAATCAAATTTTCATTAATAAAATAAACGTTCAGTTAGCCAATCAAATAAGATATTGAAATTTCTCATATTACTGTATAAGAAATATGAATAAGTAAGTAGCTCATTATAATGTGTTTACTTTACATAGCAACTGAATTGGTGCCCACTTGAATATTGCCCATTTACAATTGTATTACTTATACAATTTTACATAGCAATAAAAAATTGGGCCCACTTGAATATTGTTCATCTCACATGCAATTGTGGACTCCGTGTATATTTATAATATATAATTACATAAATAACACATTATATATTAAATATTTTTTTTAAGATACTTTTTTTTATTACGGTCTATAACATATTTTATCAATAAATTACTCTACTTTCTCTTTCTTTCTCTCCTTTTTTTTCCTTTCTCTTTCTTCTCTGGGCACGTCCTTCATTTTTTTTTTAATTTCATTTTCTCTTTTTTTCTCCCTTTCCATTCAACTCATCATCTTTAATATTATACATTGTTCTGAATTTTATTATTCTTCTTTCAATAAACATAATAAATTTTCATATAATGTAA
>JBCEWC010005680.1:0-24457 GCA_038996855.1 Solanum aculeatissimum
TGAAGTGTGTGTTTTTGAGCGTGTATATGTGTGTTATGTGTTTGTGGGTGTATGCTGAAGAAATAAGGGAGTTGGGCTGCGGGTCGGGCGAAATTTGGGTTGGGTTAGGGAATTATTTGGGCTAGAGTGTGAGAGTATGTGGGTTGAAGAGAGGAATCTTGGGCTGGATCAGAGTGAGGGAGTATATATGTGCTGAAATGATTTAGGGTGTGGGCTGAGTTTGGTGATCCACAATTGGATCTAAAAATAAGTTGAAAGAGATAGGAAAAATAGATTAAGAATTTAGCCACTTTAAATTACAAATGTAGCCAAATAAAATGTGATCAATTTGAATAAGTTGATTAAATTGATCACGAGACGAAATTAATACGAATTAATTAAGGAGTTTTAAAGTGTCAACAACTTAAAATAATTAGCTTAATTAAGAAATGATTAATTCTAGAAGTGATTAAAATAAAAAAAATTCTTATTGAGAACTTCATGAAAAATTAAAAAAGTGACATAAAGTTAAAATACGCGATATTTGAAATTAAAATGTATAACATAGAGCATATAACATAGTTAGGAATAAAAGATTTAAACTCCAAAACTTATAAAAATATTTTTTGGCATTTCAAAAACTAATTCTTCGAAGTTGTTTAAAATTAAAAGCTTAATATTTAATTCGTGTTGTGGAGGGTAAAAATTGGGTGTCAACAGATATGCTAAACTGTTATAGAACCATTAAGATATTATTTTATCGTTATTGATTGTTATTGATTTGACTTTGATTTAACCGTTAAGATTTGACTAAAAAATTTCTTTATTGAAAATTACTTAGAAACAGAGTGACAAATTAAATTAACCATACACATGAATTGATCAATTATATTTTGCTAAAAAACAAACACTATCATATTGTTGAATAATTGAGAGTTTGAGACAGTAAAAAATAAAAATATGAAACTATCAAGGATTTTATAAATCAAATAGTACAAATATAATTATTTAATTTATTATTGAGTTATCGATTAATCCG
This sequence comes from Solanum aculeatissimum, assembly GCA_038996855.1. Taxonomy (NCBI): domain Eukaryota; kingdom Viridiplantae; phylum Streptophyta; class Magnoliopsida; order Solanales; family Solanaceae; genus Solanum; species Solanum aculeatissimum. The sequence continues at coordinate 1,019 of JBCEWC010005680.1, forward strand.
TTAAGAAAAAACCTGAAATTGTTAAGAACCGATAATCCAATAACAAAAAAATAATATAAATCATTACCAAAACCACTAAACTAATAATCCATTATTGATAAATCAATAACTTTTTTCTAATTCAAATAATTAATTTTGATTAGATTTTTAACTCTAGCACATCATGCCTACCTACCTTGATGAATCTTGATAACAGAAATGGTCCTTTCTGTGTGGAAAAAGTGGAGTACTTTTTATTCTAGATCAAGCCAAATCTAACCAGCTAGTCTATAACATATGCAAGTACATCTGTGAGTCAGTGTGAATTATTGATTTATTTATTTATTAATTCAATTATTTCAATTTATTAAAAATAGATTGTAATATATCCAAGAGACTTATGAATTTTTTTATCAAATATTTTTTTTTCATTTAATATGTTATATATAGCTACAATAAATAATAATAATAATTTTATTAGTTATTTAAAATTTACAAAACACTAAATATAACAATTAAACTTAATAAGAACTAGAGATCTCTAAATATGTCTAATCTATAGTTATTTTTAAAAGTTCCTAGCATTAACCAGGGACGGCTCAAGCACATTAGTAACTTAAGGCAAAAATTGAATGGAGACTTTAAATTTTAATAAATAAATTAATATATTTTTTTACGAATTTTATTCTTCTATCTCTTTGAAATGTAAAATTGTTTAAAAATAATTATAATTGATTTCATTCGGTAATTCTTTTGAATTGATCATATAATCATACTCTAGATATACCAAACTTATTCTAATAATTCTTTCTTTTTATATGAAGTAAATAATCTTTATTGTTAATAGTACTTACTTGGTAATTTTCAAAAAAAAATCTATAACCTATTATTATTAAAATAAAAATTAAGGCCCCCTCAAATTTGGGGGCCTAAAACGCTTGCCCTTTTTCTAACACTATCGAGTCACCCCTGACATTAACTAGTGAAATAAAGATAAATCTTATAACATGTTAATACCTTTAATATTTTTTAACTTACATACCAGTAGTTCTATTAAAAATCAATTTCAATTGAATTCACAAAAATCCTATCTCTAAATGATATTGCGACACAAAATTTTGAAATTCACTTGAAAGGTTCATTTTGAAGCAGCAAATTGCATATAGGTTTGGTAACGGATAAGCAATTCATCTCTTGGAGGTAAACATTCCTTATTTTGGATAGGATATTCATCCCTCCAAGCACAAAAATTGAAAAGTTTTTCATTTGTTACCAAAACAACTCGAGATGTTTCTTGAAGAACTCCTAGATAAAGTGCCACACCATTTGCAACAATATTCCTCTTTAGCTTACTCTAGCTCCTCTCCTTTGAGAAAGAAACTACTCCACATTGATAGCGCCTGCACAACAACCAAAACTTATATTTTACTCAATTTAGCAACAATAAGGGGTCGTTTTGATGGCTGGTTAGAATTATGTGAATATTAATAATACGTGAATTAATTATGAGAGAATCTATGTATTATTTTGTGTGAGAATTGGTTATGTAAACTAGAAAGTTTAGTTATTACATAGATTTTTTCATAAATTTATGTACTATTTTATGTAGCAATTAGTTATGTAGAATTTAATACATTGATTTTCTTATTACTTGTACAACATATATTAATTATGTGTATTACTAAATAGTGAATCAAACATTGTATTAGTTTATAGATAAATAATTTAACTTCTAATTCACACAATCAACTCCCACCCAGCTACCAACGACCCCTAACTACGTACATTACTCTATCCCAAATAAGTTATTGTTGACTATATATATGAGATAATATATATTACATTATTAAGTTCGTATTAGTCCAATTTTATAAATCATACTAAATTCTCATTATTATTTTTACAGATATATAAATCTCTAATTGAACAGAAAGATTATTAAAAAACACAGGACCTAAAGTAAATAAATGTAATAAGGTGACTAAAATACATTTCCAATTAATTGGAATATATAACATAAAAGCAATGTACCTTATCTTCGAGGAATTTAGCCCAGAAACACGCTAAAGCTCGATCATAAGGGTCTTTCGTCCAAAATGAATGGGCCTTCAAATGTCTTATCAATGTATTCAAAAATGACAATTGACTCACAAATTGGCTAGCCATTGTGAATGAGTACTGGTATTTTCTTGTAAATTGGATTGGATTGAAGAAGTAGAGGGATCTTATTTTGAAGATTTTCTTCTATAAATTCATATTTGACACCCTTCAACTTTAAAGCCCACTCAACTCTGTGAGTGAAAGGGCTATACCATAGACCAAGAAACTTCACTTCTGCCATCTCAAAACTTAGATTAACTGTGTTTCTTTCTTTACTTATTGAGGGAATTATATGTGGTTGTTCTCTTGAGGTCTATGTTGGTTTTTTGCCTTAAATTTCTTATCATAATTGGGATTTTTCTTTTAGGAAAAGAAAAATAGATTTTCTTCATATTTAACGAGTCCTTTTTCTTGTGGAAAAAGATTTATGACTCTATAAATATAGGTTCATTCCTTCTAGTTTGCTAGCATTCACAATGTAGTCATAGCCATAAGGGCTTGAGAGAAATTGTGAGACACAAGTGTGTGTGAACCTCTTTGTATTCCGAGTGAATTGGTGATGTTATTTCTCTCGATATTTTGTACTCTCTTTTATATAGTGGATTGATCATCTCCACTTGTGAATGCAAGTCGATTGACCGAACCACATTAAATATTTGTGTCTCTTTATAGTATGTTTCTCGTTTATCTTCATACTCTCTTTCGAAGTTGCTTCGATACCTTTTGCATGACTCCTCTTATCGGTTATAACAGTCTAGTCTTCTTTTATAGAGGAAAAACAGGGAAGTTTCTTAGTAATATATTGACTATTTAGTTTTAGAATCTAATTATGCTTCCACATTGACCGGGCATTTAAAGGGGAAAAAGGATAAATATATCTCTAGACCGTTCTATCTAAACGCCTTATACTCTTATTTTGTATATTTGATGCTCGATTAGTAAGTGATGTCCGGTCTTGGGGTGGATTCCTGCATGTTATTTCTTCAGTTTTGTATTTCTCTTTTTATTGTGACAAATTTTATTTCTTATGGTTGTCTTCCGCGGGATAGTCCATTGCCTAAGGTTTCAGGCTATGAATTAGACTTATCTATCGGTGAATTGGGATAGGTCATAGGTGTCATCACGGTCTGAGAAGTCGAATCATGACATCACAATATGACTTTTATTTTATATACAAGAACACTTGTATGCATAAGATCAATCGGTTATGATGATCTCTCTCCATTACAAATAGATTTTAATCAGGAGTTAAACATTTTTCATCTTAAATATTTTGATTGTGTAGTATATGTTTCAAATTTTTCACCACAATGCATATGTTGGGTATGAATTTTCTTCTATTATAAAATATTTGAACCTATGATTGAAGATTTATTTATGCTTGAATTTGTTAATTGTCATTTTGATGAATCATTATACCCAACATTAGAAGTATAATATAATCAATTGGAAATGAAATAGTTTGAAATTCACTATCACTATCACATTTAGTTTCTCAAACAAATCAATATGAGTAAACAAATTCAAAAGATGATGCAAGATTTTGAACAACTATCAAGTGCGTTATCCTATATTCGAACCGCAAATCCTCAACTTCGAGTTGATGTCCCAATAGAAGAGACTGTCAAAGCAAAGGAGTGTAGAACATGTTTAAAATATGATAAGTCAATTAATTTTAAGGATAAAATTTTTCGAAAAATGGAAGAAACTATTAATCAAGATGATCATATGGACCCAATTACTCAAGAAGAGCCTCGAGTCATAGTGAATGATGATACCTATGAGGAATTCTAAATAACTAAATGTAACAAAAATAAATAACTCTCAATAAGTTATGTTTTGACGAAGAAAAAATGAAACTATCTATAATGTTGTTTGAAATAATACAACAAGATAATAATTTGGAATCAAAATTCATCGATAAATGTAGATAGAAAAATTATTGACCAAATTGGGAGGAATTAATTCAAATAGAATTAGCGTCACTTGAAAAATGTAAAGTATTCATACCAATAGTCCAAACACTTGAAGGTGTTAAGCCAATGGGGTACAACTAATTTCTTTTACAAAAATAAAATAAAAAACATAAAACTGTCAGATATTTGTGAATCAAGAATTTGAGCAGTTGGTGCTACTTCTGGAAAGTGGGAGTGTATGTTTAACAGATAAACTTATCAAACTCATTTCCTTTAATCCTTTTCATTTATTAGGGGGAGATTAGCCAAATTAATCGGCTCCCTAATTATATGAAAATCAATTACTGCTCGTATAATTACTGATATATTTGGTCGCATTAAAATGAACCTCTCAAGCATACATTGTGAGACGTGTGTTGTGCTGCAGGGATCAACTGTTAGCTAATGATGTTAACATCTGAAGAAAATTTATACCCATATCAACATTATTCTCCAAGCTACAGCAAAAAAGAAAGTAAAACTTGTCCGCGCACACATACTAAATTCAATATAATACATATGCAGTGCACGTTGTGTTTCTTAATATCCTAAACCGGTTAATGGAAGGAGAAGCTCTGGGGAGATGCAACAATTTTTTGATGAAATCGCTTTCAATGCTGGAACCAATCTTCTTTTCCAGCTCAATGCACATCCTTTCCAAAGATGGAGCACAAGCTAACAATAGCTTTACGAAAAGCAATTCAGTTTTTGACCATTCATAAGAATCAATCGCCACATACTTGAGCTTGTTGAGTTGTAGGTCCAAGCAGGTAATTGGTCTGTCCAGGTATTCCAAGACCGCTTCAGCATTGTAGGCAAAACCACATACCTGATAGTATAAAACAAATACTCATGGTTACCGTGTATACAGATATCAAGTTCATGACTACATAATTTTCCATTACTTACCAAAATCTGAAGTATACTCAAATTGGGGCAACTGTAAATCAACAGGAGAGTGCAAGTAATGTGCCTCAGTTTTCCAAAGTCTATTTCTAATGACAGTTTTTGCAAGTTCACAAAAGGAGCCCACTCAGGAAATGTGACAGCAGTACTCAAAAGCTTCAGAACAACAAAAATTAGAATCACATGAATACAAATCCTATATGATATACAAATATAACAACACGTAAGTCAATTGCTTACCTCAAGGCTTGTTAAACCCAGTTGGAGAAACTCAAGTGTAGCTGCAACGCTTGAACCAAGATTTACCAAAGCTGATCTTTCATCATGTTCTGGAATTGGATTTAAAACCAGTCTGGCTATTTCAAGTTGTAACTTTCTCAATCCTTTGCAGTTCATGAAGAGATTTAGATTGAGACAGGGACAAAAATGACCAATCAAGTGCTCCAACGTTGACGAGACAATAATCTTCAGGTATTGAGTGTCAAGACAGTCCACCAAGGCTAACTTTACAAGAAGGGGACAATTGATAACACAAAACTCGGTGGTTGGTACAAACTTTATCCCTTGCAGATGAAGGTTTGTTAGATTCCGGAAGCCAGCAAAGGAAAGTGGTGATTTGAAGTTACAGTCGAAGAGTTCCAAATGTGTCAAGGTTGAACGATTAAGTACATAAGAAGGCAACGCATAAGTACTATTATATGACAGGCGAAGGCATAGCTCCCTGACACCATTTCTGCTCATGACATAAGACATCCATCTATCGATTTGTGCATTTAAAAGTGTACTTAATCCTGAAACATCAAGATGAAACTTCAGAATGGCCCCACTATGGTTTAAGAGAATTATATCTACTATTTCTTTGGAAACTGCGTGAGACGATTTGTCAATGCAAAAGACATTCAGATTTGGAAGCTTGGCCCAAATGTATCTCCATTTCTTGGACAAAATACTGGTTCTTGCTGCGTCTTGGACAGGAAGAAGCTCTAGGATACGATCCTTAACATCTATTGGCAATTCACTGATTCTATCTTTTCTTTTCCGTCCAACAACTCTCTTATCACCTGCTAGAAGAAATTGCATAATCTTGAAATTTTAATAGAATGCACAAACATTGACACGATAAAACTGATGATTCAGTAATTCTTGCATCATTCGGGTAACTTGTTTCTAAAGAAATCACGAACCGTTAGGGTTTAAACACATAATCCAAAAGGGAAGAAGGAGAAAAATGAAACAAAAAGAAAAGAGAATGGTATACCTGGAGTCCTTCTAATTCTTGATGATTGAATTGGCATCTTTAGGCTGAAACATGAACAACATTACCAATTGCAGAAACTGTTTTCGCTACGCAAGACGAAGAGAGAGTATACAACTCTCTTCTTGCAAAATACTCTTATTTTCTTTCTCTGTTCACTTTAATACTAGTTACTGTATTGTTCCTCTCATTATTTGAAAATTATAACTAATTTCAAATCAACTATCAAAAAAAAAAAATTATAATAATTTTAAAATAAAATTCATGTAGGTATAAGGTATCATTTATACCATAATAATATGATAAATGTTTTCATATATATGATGAATAATTTATTTCAAAATAATTAATTTCCAAATAATTTGTTCCCCATCAATCAAACAACCCTTAGTTTCTATGTTTATTATATATATAATGTTACACTCGGTAAAATTATCAAAATACCCTTAGATGAGAAAACGTATCTTTTCAAACTCCGTTGACAAATTCGAGGCCGAAAATGCGATCAACATGAAAAATTGTGGAAAAATGATCTTGGCTGATTTTTAGAGCAACCGGATCGAAAGATAATTTTTCTGGGCAACAACGCAAAATCAGAAAAGTGCGCGACATGTCCATTGAGGACACATACAAACTTAAACTCTATACACCAAATCATCTACTTGATGACACATATATGACAAATTGATCTATTTAATGTAATACTTTATTGATTTGAATAAATAAATAAACAATTGTTCAATAAATAATATTATTTCCAAATGCATGGTTAACAATATATCCTAATACTCTTTTATATATTATTACTTATATATAAGCAAATAAGAGAGCAGATTCCGATTGTCCTGTCTGCTTCTTCTCCTTTATTATGTGGGGCCAATAAAAATAAATTTGTGAACTTTTTTAAATTAAACTTTTTAATGCAGCTACATATTGACATGTTTACTTCGTCTGTTTCATTATATTTCTTCAACTGCTTCAACTATAATTTTACAATATTACACCTAATAAATAATTTCTCCAACTGTTTCAACTATGATTAAATGTACTATAGGTCTTAGTAATTAACAACTTAAAATTTTTAAAAATATATACAAAAAATCTATTAATATCACATAAATTGAGATAAAAAAATAATTTATATTGGACCCGTGCTAGCACGAGCTTTTGTAACTAGTTACTATATAAGAAGAGCGAATAAGCAGATAGCTCTCTGTCATATAGGGTCCATAACAATATTTCATGGACTTTTTAATTTAATCTTTTAAAACCAATTATTTATTGGCGTGTTTGCTTATATTTCTTCGGCTACGTCAACTATGATTTTACAATATTCGTCTTAATAAATTATATTTTCAGCTGCTTCAACTGTGGTTTTACTATATCATCTTAATCAATTATTTTAAGTCGTGTAAATACTAGAATTAGGATAAAACAAACACAAAATCATAAATTAAGTCCTTTTTAAACTGAACAAATAACATTAAATAATTATTTTAATATTTTTCGACGATTATATTTGTGTCAAAAAGATAGTATTTGTTAAAAAAATATATAATATAAATAAACCAAAAACTTTATATATATTATTTGAAATAATATAAAAAGTACTATAGATCATAATAATTTAAATATTTGATTCTTGAAATTTCATCAATGTCACATAAATTGCGACAAAGAAAGTAACATATAGTATAGAGACTATAAGTCAAATAATTAACAACTTAAAATTTTAAATATATATATATAAAATCTATTAGCATCATAAATCGAAATAAAAAATAATATATATTGGGCTCATGTAAGCATGAGACTTGTAAAAAGTATATATATATAGAGATAATATATGATGATTGAATGAAATTGATTATAATCCACAATTTAATTCATTTCAACTTAAAGTAATTTCTTAACGAATCAATAATTCATGAATTATTATTTATTAATTCAGTTCAATTTAACTGTACGAATTCAGTTCATCCTTATTTCTTACCTTTGGTCACAATATATGATGGATGGGTCCCCACTTCACTGTCTAAAGGACCATTTTGATCATTTTCTCTCCATTTATCACCTTGAAGTTGCAAGACAGCTCGAAAAAAGTTGATTAGTTATGTGAATTCTCACCCTACTTATGGCGAGGGTTCAATTTGATTCCTCCTATTATAATTTTTATTTTATTTTTTCTACTCATAATATTTTTTTTAAGCTGCAAGCTACCTTTTCTATTTGTTAGGAAATGTTTATTCAGATAAAAAATTATGAGAAAAGTATTAAAAACATCCTTGAACTTGACATAAATTATTAGTTTCGTTCCTAAACTATCAATAGGCTTAAAAATACCCCTCACCTTCGCGAAACAGGATGGGTGTATTTAAGCTTAGATCACCAAATTGAGAGGTATTTTTAAGTCTATTAATAATTTAGAGACGAAATTAATAATCCGTGATAGGTTTAAATGTATTTTTAGTACTTTTCTCAAAAAATAAATAAATATTTATATGGTTCCAAAAAAGAAAAAGTAAAAATTATTTGGATCAGTAAAACAGAGTGAGCAGCATCAACACAAAGTGACCATGGTAGAGTATTGGGAAGTTTCAAATTTGTCCATGGCATCACAATCTCTACAATCAGACAACCTTATTCATGTCTTCTGGCACGATGGCATGCTGAAACATGACACAGGCAGAGGCGTTTTTGACACAGGAATGGATCCTGGTTTTCTTGATGTGTTAGAAAAACACCCAGAAAATGCAGACAGGGTAAAAAACATGTTATCCATTCTCAAAAGGGGTCCTATTTCGCCTTTCATTTCATGGCACCAAGGACGCCCTGCTCTCATCTCTGAGTTATCATCTTTCCACACAAAAGGTACCCAACTTGGACTTCTTTTCAAGATTCTTTTTTTTTTAATTTTATTTCTGAAGATTAAAAATCAACATCTAGAAAGGCCCAAGTTAATTTGATTGACTATTGGGAAGTGAAAGCCATAATCTTTTTGGTAAAGTTTAAACTTTTAGGTATTTCTACTTTTGTGAAGAAAAATGTCCTTAGAGGAAATTGAGTTTATATGGGAATGAACCATTCTAATTGAGAAACTGAATTTGTTCCTCTTTCTGAATTATGGGGAATTGAGAAAGTGTGATAATTCTTAAAGCTGAAGGATTGATCAAAGATCATTAAGTTAATTACCAGGATATTAGTAAGCTAGTATTGTGTAATTCCATGCCCAAATTGTTTTCTTGTGCTTAGTACCACAAGTTTGAGAATAAAATTAAATATCACATGGAAGTCATATGGATTTATTCTGAGCTGCGAAAACATGGATAGCACAATCGATATGGTTAAAAAGAATGAAACTATCGAGAAGGAAGGCTTAATGGATTGATTGGTTTGAAGGAACTAGAGGAAAAGAAGTATTGATTATATTGAAGGAATTGGAAGAAAGGAAGGGGTTGATTGGTTTGAAAGAACATGAGAAAAGTAGGACTTGATTTTTTTGAAGGAATTGAACGAAAGAAAGGGGTTAATTGCTTGAAGGAATAGAAAGAAAGTAAAATAATGCATGCTTAATTTAAGTTGTGTAATCTTTACTTACCGTTTCTTCCATCCTACCCAATCAATCGCAAATAGTTACAAACACCTTGAAAAGAAACACTATTCATTATTCTATCATGAGTTGACTTTGGGTATAAATCTAATCCTGTTCTGGAATCTATTCTCATTTCAAAATTTAAGCCTCTTAGCTCTTTCATTGTTAATTGTCAGAATATGTAAATGAACTAATTGAAGCTGATAGAAATGGTGGAAAAGAATTATGTGAAGGGACATTCTTAAATCCTGGGTCATGGGATGCTGCACTTCTTGCTGCTGGTAGTACATTATCGGCTATGAAGCATATAATTGATGGACATGGGAAAATTGCATATGCATTGGTCAGGCCACCTGGTCATCATGCACAACCTACTCAAGCTGATGGGTATTGCTTCCTTAACAATGCGGGTCTAGCTGTACAACTGGCTTTAGATGGTGGCTGTAGAAAAGTTGTTGTCCTTGACATCGATGTTCATTACGGGAATGGAACAGCAGAAGGATTTTATCATTCTGATAAGGTTCTTACTATCTCCCTTCATATGAATCATGGTTCTTGGGGCCCCTCTCATCCACAGGGTGGAACTATAGATGAGCTTGGTGAAGGTGAAGGTTTTGGGTATAACCTGAATATACCTTTGCCAAATGGGACTGGGGACAAAGGGTATGGTTATGTCATGCAACATTTAGTTGTTCCTGCCATCGAAAAATTCGAGCCTGATATGATGGTTTTGGTTGTTGGGCAGGACTCAAGTGCTGTAAGTGCATTATCTTATTGCAGTTCAGAGTTTTGTATTTTGTGATGAAGTCGAAAGGTTTTTGTGGGAGTGAAGTTAATTAGTCAATGCAATATCATCTTTAAAATGTGAAAAAGGTATATTCAAACTTAGTAGTTGGTGATTGGTCTTTAACTCACTAAATGCTTCTGATAATATGACTGCTATTATATTTGCAAAATAGTCAATCTAATGTTCATTCGATAATGGCATAAAACTTGTCTTGGCAGAATCTCAAGATATGAGGTTTCATACTTGCATGCATCAAACAGTTATATATAATCCTAAAATGTAAGTGTAGATTCTGCTTTCCCTGAAAATAAAATGTTATTTAGCGGGGTGTTGAATTTCTTTTTTGGTCCTTCTGGCAAATAATATTTGCCTACAGTCCATTTAGTGAAAAGAAAAACTAAAGCTTTTCAAGTCCAAATACTTAATTTAATCTTTGCACCACAGTTGACTTCTTTAATTTAAAGATAATTGCTTGGTCGTTGAGTTTGTTGGCAATTGGATAATTGAAAGCATCTTTTCTCAAGGAATAATCCTTATATTGCTATCATGTTCCTATGTTGCATAGTCTAGATCTGCAGTTGTTTGATCTATATCTCTCCAGTCGCACCATCTACAATTATTATATCCTATACAAAACTTCCTGTTTGGTATTAATGGTTGATCTAAGTTATGGTATTGGAGAAAACTAGACCTGAAAACTCTGTGTATTTCTGTCCGTCCTACTAGTCGTGATTTCCTAAGTTTTAAAGGTTCTTTTAATTGGGATTGTGGTTGACCCATAGTAAATATTTAAAGTTAAGCTGAAAGGATCAAAATTGAGCTCAGGGACTCGTGCATGTATTAACCTCCTATAATGCTTGTCTATATTTCCTCAGAAGTTTCAGGGGGGCTGGTTGGCAGGTGGTCAAAGGTTCCTTCACTTTAGTTACAGTTTTACAGAAGCACTCAATTAGCTGTTTAGATCTGCAGCTTGGCTGTTTCAACTCTCTTTTTGACATGTTAAATTTTGTTTTATTCAAATTTTCTTCATAATTATTTTTAGGTGTTCTGTCAGTGCAGTTTGTCAGTGGCAAAACTTCCTAATCATGATCAAAAGTCTTTTTGCTTATTGCTTATATATGAAAATGTTTACTCTTTATCTGTTTGGAAACTAAAGTTTAGTAATGTAAGCAGTAGTTATGTTTTTAGCATGGTGAATAGTCACCTAGTTCATTTTAGTGATTTAAGATAACTAGTCTGTTCCAGAAATTTGGTGACCACTAAATCAGTTAGGTAGCTGGAGGCCATTCTACAGGGATGTGGCATTGAACTTTCTTATTTTTGTGATTTTTGGTGTTGAACTATTTTTCTTACCTGGTCTGTAATAATTATAAGGACCTTGCCCCTAAGTTTCACTATTCTTCTGATCACTCTAAACAATGTATTCTATCAATGACATTGTTAAGTGATTTCATCTAACAATTACCACTGTATGATGAATGAAAATATGGAAAAAGAGGATATTTGAAAAAGAAAAAAAAAGTTTTTTACTTGGCCTTCTTTTTATGTGAGCACTTAGCCTTCTATCGCTTTCAATTTTCATTTTCACAATATCAAAATGTATCAACCTGAATGTGCTGGCACTAAGAACATAAGTTAACAATACGAAGATAACAATCTTTTTGGAGGGACCCTTCCGTTTTTGTATGCTGGTCTAGGGGGTTGCTTCACAGGTACAACCTTTGTAACTTCATGGTATGCCCATGGAATGGCCAGTTCTTATTTGGAAGGCTGCAATTTTTTCACTGCCAACACTAGGTAGGAGGAACAATATTTGCATGTATGACAAACTATCTGAAAGTTGACTATATTTTATGCTTTTCTTCATAGGAAAGTTGGATATCTTTGTTAGGAGCACTCAAAAGAGTTAGTTATCAACCGAAGAGTAGTCATCGGAGATTGTAATATGAGTGAAATACCATCATGTATGATGCAGGTACTCCTACGTCTAGAGTTATACATCTTCTGTCTTGAGCTACTTGATTAGCTATCCTTTGCTTGAAGGACCACACCGCCACAGTCTCTTAGCTATATTTATTTTTCTCATCCTGACCCTAGACGTTATACATCTTCTGTCTTAAGCTGCTTGATTAGCTATCCGTTGCTTGAAGGACCATACCACCAGAGTCTCTTAGCTATACTTATTTTTCTCATCCTTGGCCTAGTATATTGGACGATAAAGCAGCAACCGGATCTTCTATCTCCTGAGTATAAGCTGTCAGCCTCATTGCCTTTGACTATCATCAACAGAAACCTAACCATCTTACTCGTCTGCACAATTGATCTTTGTTAGAATTTTCACTTATTGCTGTCAAGAAGGTAAATTACTACATCGTGTCAAAGCTCAAGATGGGAATGTCAGTTCCATAAGTTCTATGCATTTGATATTAACTCTTTAGAGATGCAAATATATTAAATTCTATCTATGTCATGGTAATAAATCTGAGTGGTGGATTGTTTAATTTGCAACAACAACTAGGACTTAGTCTCTAACAAGTTAGGGTCAGTTATATGAATCTACACTGCCCATGCTACTCAATATAACTCTCTCTAGCCAATATTATGCACTTACAAATAAAAAGTGATAGAAGTTGTCTATATTTTATATATGATAAATCTATTTGAAAGGCTAAATCACTCCTAGCAAGCATAGGACCTACAGAAGTGATGCCATGTCTAAAGCATATTCTTAACTAGCATTGTTTAGTTCATAGAGCTGTTGTATTCTGCTAACTCAAGAAACTTCTTCAACTCGCCTTGTGTTTCAGTTTGATCCTAATGGAAGACAATGCTTGACAATGGAAGGCTACAGAGAGATTGGACGAACAATTCGTGGCATGGCAGACAAGTATAGCAGTGGACGGCTCTTAATCGTCCAAGAAGGTGGATACCATGTTACATATTCAGCCTATTGTCTGCACGCGACTCTTGAAGGTGTACTCAATGTTTCAGAGCCTCTGTTATCTGATCCTATTGCTTATTATCCTGAAGACGAATCATTTCCAACCAAGGTAATCGAAGCTATCAAAAAGTATCAAAAGGAAGTATCATTTCTCAAAGATGCTTAGTTGGGATCTCCTTGGTTTTTGCTTGTGAAGCAGTGCCCTTATATTATTTGTACCTTTCTTGTTTGTTTTATAGATAATGAAGCAGTAACATCACTCGGGGTCTGAGGAGGATAGGATGTAAAACTGTTGTGGACCCTGAGAGAATAACATTAATGTTGTAAAGGTCCACACAACACTTAGTTTAATTTCATAATTTTATTTTATTTTTAAAAACTTTACAAATTACAGTTATCAGTGGATAAATTTCCTTTTGTTGCCCATCCTATATGTTCTACCAGGCTACCATTTAAGACCAGGATATAGTAAACGCAATTCATCCTTCCGTGTCTAATCGAGGGACATTATATATTTTTTATTTGTTTTATAATATATATTCTTTAAAATACATTTGTCAATGCATTCTGCCAAAAACTAATACTAGTAGATAAAAATATCAAAACTATATATTTTTTTTCAAAAAAGAAATCTCATTTGACTGAGACACATTTTTTTCGATTTTTCAGTAACTTTTTAAGTCACATACTGATTATATGGTTATGTTATATTGAGAAAAGGAATGCTTGTGATAGTTGACAAGAGATGGAAGATTCATAGGAATTGAAAATAATATTACATCCTTAGTTGGCTGATAAAATTTGACAAAGACATTTCACCTAATTTTGGCCCCAAAACAAAGAAAACAAATGCATATATCAGTACTTCAGTTGCATGCAGACGTAGAGGAATTTGGTTTAGACAGAGACATGAACTAAATACTCCCTTCAATTAATTTATACATGTTCATCACTTTATTATGTTTAAACAGTAAAAATATATTATAAAAGCAATTAATTTATTGAGAACTTCGTGCATTATTGATCCTACTAAATATTATGAGAAGAAGATTATATATTGTCTTTGAAGAAGGGATCGAGCTTTGTTATGCACACGGACATTCAAAACTTTTATCTCTTAAATTTAAATTAACTATCCGCCAAGTGAAATTCAAATTAATCATTAAATTATCAAATTTAACTTCGATCGAAACTCCATCAACACAACTTTAACATGAATCCTTTTGAAATGATCAATAACAATGTCAAAACTCTACATCAACAACCCTAATCAATGTTAAAACAAACCTAGGTACATAGATAATTTGTAACAACGTTATGGAGATCAAGGAATGTTACAGTTTACAATATGATAAAAGACTTATAATTTCACTTTTTTACATAGTATATTTAAACACATAGAATTAAAAGACTTTTGCTACATTCTGAAGACCATAAAATTGAAAATAAAGTCTTTTCTTTTTTGAATTTCATGTTAAACTAAAATTGCATAAATAAATTAAAACGAAGGAAGTAATACGTGACAAGGCAATCATTAAAAAAATTGAAACTTTAAATGTAAAAGTCGAAAAAAAGCTTTATTTAATGGTTGATTCAATCAAGTAGTTAAGGAGGCGTGAAGTACCCGTGATGGATGGACATTTTAATACAAATGGTCCAACCTATATGCTACAACATTAATGAAATCCTCACTCTCTTTTAACAGACGTAGAGAATTATTCAAAGTTTATACTTATTGTGTGTTGCACTTTAAAAAGTTCTATAGACGTTACATAAATATTTATATTTTAATTCAAACACTTTTGAAATGTCGCTTTTATTGAGAGAGGAATTTTATTATATTTTTTATTTTAAATTAATTAAAATATGTAAAACTTCAGCGGCTGGAGAATCTTAGTAGTTCAGTTGGTTGACTACCTGAATTTTCACCTTGTTAGTGAGAATTCGATATAACTCAGACTTGATTTTTCTTTTTTTGGAAAAAATCATATTTATTTGTTTCTCTCCATGGAGTTAAACACGTTGGAGCATTTTTAATTAAAAAATCTAAGAGATTATGTATTAAGACTTTTCCTGAACATTTTAAAAACTAAAATAGTATGCATTGATTTTTTAGCATTAAGTTTTGTCATCTTAGCTGGTCCTATTAACTATTAGACCCTTTACTACATATATTAGTAATTGAATAATAATGAATATTTCAATAAATATCATAGACAAAAAATAGGAAGTAATTTCTTCATATTATTTATATGAAGAAATAGAAAATGGCAATAATGTTACGTAGATAAGAAAAGGACACAGAGAGACATGTGGGCTGACTTGCCGGTTTGAAATTGTTGACACCTCAAAATAGATAGGAAATAAAAACAAAAAAGAGAAGGCCATTTGGTCGAGTGTTGCTCTCATCATCATGTCCAAAAACAACACCACCGACACCACCATTTCTTCCTTTCACGCCCAAAACCATGCCATATTTTTTCCTTTTTTCTTATAAACTATATTATTAAATTAAAAATAATTACTTACTAGTGTTGTGTTTGCACACCATCATTTGCAATTCTAAAATTCATTAGGTTTTAAAAAAATATTAATAATTTTTATTTTTGACTTTTTAAGTGAGTTATCACATGTTTAATATTATAAGATTAAATGATACTCTCTTACTCATTGTTTGGGTAATTATTACCCGTTGTATCGTATTGTATTGTTATTTTAAATACAATGTTTGTTATTGAAATTCCATTGTATTGTATCGTTTAAATTCATTGTTACGTAACGATAAAAAGACTCATTTTGTCTGACGACTGATTTGGTGTAGTTGTTTCGTTACTTTAAAATTTTCTTCACATTTTTTTCTTTATTTATTATTTAATAATTATATTTTATCATTTACCCTTTTTTTTCATGGTATTTACCACATACCCTACAATTTTTTATAGTTTTATCATTCAAATTATGAATATATGACATTATGTAACGACAAATAATACAACTTATCCAAACATTATATTCATTGAAACAATACAGTATGACACAATACAATATATTATGAAACAATATACAATAACCATCCAAATAATGTGTTAGTCTCATTTTATGTGACACGTTTTCTTTTTAAATTCGTTCCAAAATAAATGCTATCTTATTAAAATAAGAAACTAACTTTAAAATTTCTTTTTTATTCTCAATGGTTTTAGATCACAAGTTTTAAAAAAATTCTTTCTTTTCTTAAACCTCGTGCTAAGTCAACCGCGCCACATAAAATGAGACGAAAGAAGTATTCCACTATTTTTAATATATTCTACGTATTTTTACCTTATAATCATAAAATTTAAAAATTGTTTTTACATTTTTTAAGCTCCATACTATTAAAATCAAACAAATAAAGAAAAATTAAAAAATATTTAATTTGATCTTAAGAATTAAAATCAGATTAAATTGATTTAATAAAAGATTGACTCAAATTAATCCGTGAAAGACGTTATTCATATTTCTTAATCCGTCCAATGGAATTAGCATAACTAAAATAGTAAATAATTTAGACAGGAGATTCTGAAGATCTAAACTGACCATATATTTACTCAAATTAATTAACTATCAAAATCCAAACAAAGATTTACTATGAGAGGGAAAAAGAAAAGTTAAAGAAGAAAAACACAAGCGTGAGAAATCAAAGGACAGAGGGAGGCAGAGAGAGAGAAAGAAAGGGTGTCATGAATTTGTACTTGCCTTTAGGGTTTGATCCACACTGCACCACAACTGTTAGCTAACTCTTCTTTCTTCCAAAATTCACTCTCATTATCCAGAAAAAGGTACCATTTTTACAACCGAGTATTATGTACTTGCAGCCTTCTATGTTACTTTTAAGTACTCTGTTCATCTGGGGTTCTGAATTCTTGAAGAGAAAGTGTGTAATTTTATGATAATCTTGGATTTTCATGAGTCATGATGCATGTACATATGTGTTGTGATTTCAGAGATGTATTATACTTATGTACATTAGGTGTATTTCTAGTAAATGTTGTTTCTGGTGTAACAAATCCCAGTGATTTCAAGGTTCTGAATGATTTCAGAAATGGATTAGAGAATCCAGAGCTATTGAAATGGACTTCAAAGGGGAATGATCCTTGTGGTCCTCCTGCATGGCCTCATGTGTTCTGTTCTGGAGACAGAGTCGCCCAAATTCAGGTACAGAGTTTGGGTTTAAAGGGTCCTTTACCACAGAACTTGAATGAACTAGATAAGCTTGAAAATCTTGGCCTGCAGGGTAATAGTTTTAGTGGGAAGTTACCTACTTTCAGTGGATTATCTGATTTGAAATATGCATACTTGGACAATAATCAATTCGATACAATTCCTGCTGATTTCTTTAATGGTCTTGGCAATGTTCAAGTTTTGGCTTTGGATAAGAATCCTTTTAATGAGAGTGGATGGTCTATTCCGACCGAGTTGCAAGATTCAGCTCAGTTGACAAATTTTTCTTGTGTGCAATGCAATATAGTTGGACCTGTTCCTGATTTTTTCGGAAAGTTGCCTTCTCTCAGTGCTCTGAAGCTGTCATATAATCGTTTAACTGGTAAGATACCAGAGAGTTTTCGTGATTCAATGCTTCGGATTTTGTGGTTGAATAATCAAGATAGTCCTGGAATGACTGGCCCAATCGACATAATTGGTACTATGGATCAGCTTATGTTGTTATGGCTTCAAGGCAACAGTTTTAGTGGACCAATTCCTGATACAATTGGTGATTTGAATGACTTGAAAGAGCTTGATTTTAACGGAAATCAACTCGTTGGTCTGATTCCGCAAGGTTTGGCAAATCTAAACTTGAGTGTGTTAGATTTGAACAATAATAAGCTAATGGGTCCTATTCCAAAGTTTAGAGCTGCTAATGCTACATATTCCTCAAATTCTTTCTGTCAGCCAACTCCTGGCATTCCTTGTGCTCCTCAAGTTAATGCACTTTTAGATCTTCTTGGCGGTTGGGGTTATCCAGCCAAGCTTGCTCCTGAATGGAGTGGTAATGATCCATGTACAGGTCCTTGGTTGGGAATCAGTTGCAATCCTAAAGGCCAAGTTACGATTGTTAATCTACAAAACAAGAACCTTACAGGTACACTTAGCCCTTCACTTGCAAACTTGGATTCACTCCTTGAAGTTCACTTAAAAGGAAATAGTTTGCACGGTCGAGTTCCAGCAAACTTAACAGAGCTCAGATTCTTGAGATTGTTGGACTTAACTGGGAACAATTTTGATCCACCATTACCAAAGTTTCGAGATAGTGTGAAAATCATCACAGACGGAAATTCTCATCTTGTTGCTAATGTAACGGTGGCAGCTCCATCTCCGAGTATTAGCCCATTTCCTCCATTGGGCCTCAGTCCTAAACCAAGTAAGGAGTTACCAACGGAAAGCCCGTCTCCTGGTGATAATCAGCCAACATTATCAGATACACCGCCTTCCCCAGCGAAAAGTTCAGGTTCAGACTCGAAGGCTCCTAGTGGAACCAAAGAGCAGAGCACATTAAACAGCCGTGATAAGACCATGATCATTATAGTTGTGAGTGTAGCTTCTGTGGTCTTAACTCTTCTTGCCATTGTTTTGTTTTTCAAGAGAAAGAGAAAACGAGAGAAGGATTCATGTACTACTGTTATTAACCCCAAAGAGCCATTCAATCGAGATAACATTGTTAAGATCACTGTCTTAGAAGATCCCATGATGTACAGCTTACAGAGTGGTACTTCAACGACAACTACAACTAGTGGTGGAACAAAAGGTAGTCGAGTCATTGAGATTGGAAACCTTGTCATTTCGACCCAGGACCTTCGGAGGGTTACCAATAATTTTGCACCAGAGAATGAGCTTGGTCGTGGTGGCTTTGGAGTTGTTTACAAAGGCATAATTGAAGATGGAATTCAAATTGCAGTGAAAAGAATGGAATCTGCCATTATCAATAGCAAGGCATTGGATGAATTTCAAGCAGAAATAGCTGTGCTTTCTAAGGTTCGGCATCGCCATTTAGTTTCACTTTTGGGTTATTCCATTGAAGGAAATGAGAGGCTTTTGGTATATGAATACATGTCAAAGGGTGCTCTGAGTAGACATCTTTTCCGCTGGAAGATCCTGAACTTGGAGCCTTTATCATGGGCAAAGAGACTTAATGTTGCTCTAGATGTTGCTCGAGGAATGGAATACCTTCATAATCTAGCACACCAGAGTTTCATACATCGCGATCTCAAATCATCAAACATTCTTCTAGATGATGATTTTAGAGCAAAAGTTTCTGATTTTGGATTAGTGAAACTCGTTCCTGACAAAGAAAGGTCTGTTGCAACAAGGCTTGCAGGAACATTTGGATACCTTGCTCCTGAGTATGCTGGTACGTGTGCATTTTTTTCCATTAATATCTCTTTCTTAGACACTAATTTCGGTTCTGGTAAATATTGTCATTTTAGCATGAACTACTTTTTTTTACTCACCTGAACACATCTCTATCTGAATGGAACCAATACTCTTTTAGTCCCTCTGTTTTTATAAATGTGTCATTTCTATAAAGAGAATCCAGACTCTGCTGATTTGTGCTTTTGAACTTGAGCACCTTTGGAAATAAAACGGAATAACTACTGGACCATTTTGGTTTTTTTCTTTTATGTTGTTGTTGTGCCTACTAAATTGATATGCCTTGAGCATCAATATATCAATCTTGCGTTATTCAGTGACATCCCCCTCCTTCAATATCTTTCTTAAACAGCTCAAGTAGAAGGTTTCACATCCTCTCTCCATACAATCATTCCTAGCATAGTTATCATCTCATCTCTGCAGAAGAAATAGAAACTTTATCCCAATTAAGATACATTTCTTTTATGGCACTGAAATATGTTCACGTAAAGCTGTTCAAAAAGTATGGCATGCTGATCAGCTGCTTTTTAAATTACCTGTTAATTTGGTGTATAGACTATTGCTCACTTACTCTTTATGTTACTGTTATATCTAAGTTCTCTGTCTAGGTGAATTAATTACTTAGTCTGTTAGTCACCTTTCATATATCCTAACTCAAATTTTACCTCTCCAGTGACCGGCAAAGTCACAACTAAAATAGATGTCTTCAGTTTTGGAGTGGTCTTGATGGAACTTGTGACTGGACTAACTGCCCTTGATGAGCATCGATCAGAGGAAACTCGATATCTTGTTGAGTGGTTTTGGCAGATAAAATCGAATAAAGAAAATCTCTTTGCTTCCGTTGACCCAGCTCTTGACATGAAGGAAGATATCCACAAGAGCATTTGCACTATGGCTGAATTAGCAGGACATTGCACTGCTAGAGATCCCAATCACAGGCCTGACATGTCTCACGTTGTGAATGTGTTAGGCCAACTAGTTGAGTCTTGGAAACCTGTAGAAGAGTCCAATGAATATTCAGGAATTGACTACAGTCTACCTCTGCCAGAAATGTTGAAGGACTGGCAGGATGAAGACACTGGAGACTTCACTGCTGCTAGTCAAGACAGCAGAGGAAGTATTCCTGCCAAGCCAACTGGATTTGCAGATTCTTTTACATCCAATGATGCTCGATAGGTGAAGTCGTTTCTGGCCACCAAAGTCCATTGCTTCCTTACTATTGGTTTTGCTGGCATTTTCAACATCAAAATTGCTTTTGTCTTGTGAAAATAAATACACAGATACTGAGTTGCCATGAATGATTGATCAAGTGATCAAACTGGTGTCGTCCAGATACAGAGCAAAAAAATGAAAAAATCTTTTCAATTTAATGCTGTTTACAGTAATTTGTTTTGAATGTTGCTCGTAAAAGTTGTTTAGAATAGGTTGGTCCATTTTGCTTTATAAGTGATTTACAGGACACCATTGAGAATCTTGTTTGCTTTGTGAGGATAAGCTATTATGGACCATACTCCAAATAATTATGCAAAAAAGGTTTGATTTTCTTGATTATAAAAAGTCTACTAGGAGTATATTTTGTATATACTACTACTACAAGCAATGTTGTAATGAGTAAATATCTCAAAAAGTCAAAACCACTATCTGACCTTTGACTATAATGGATTAGGCCAACAAGGTCTCTGTGTAAATGAAATTGCTCAACTAAATTTATTTTATAAAAGCAAATCTGACATGACAAAACAGAACTGCTACTACTATTCCCAGTTGGTCTATTTCTTATTGATTCATGATTATGTTACGATAATTCTAAGTGTCAGAAATTTTTCTCAAATGATCAAATTCTTATTGCAAGTACTTCGATTTTTTATGAATGCTAAAAGAAGTTTCATTCACTTAAAACAATGTTCAAGCAACTTTAAATAACTTTTTCTAGAAGGAATTTTCTTATAAGCTATAGTCAAATAATTGTTTTGGTAAAGTTTCTAATATCATATTGAATATTTAACTTGTTCCTTATTTAGACTTTGCTTTTCAAAATAAAGGATTTTTTAAAGTCTTAGATCTTAATCATCTAAAAATTAAGGGTGATGCCATGTTTTTGAAAATAACAATTTTCCCAAGTTATAAATCTAATTTTGGACTTAGATTTCAAAATTTGTCCGTAACAATTTATAAATTTTTTTGTGGTCTTAACTTAAAGATATGTTAAATGTATCAAAAAAAAATCTTGTAATAAAAAATTTAAAAATTGTCAAAAAAAGATATTTTTTTTAAAAAAAAAAGGATTAATAGAAAGTCAGACATTGAAATTGAAGCCAAGGGAGTAAATACCATACATACAAAGAGAATATAATATTTGTGATTAATGATCAGGTAAAGTTTCTTCACATGCACCATTGGCATGTTAAGGATAACATTGATTGTAAAATGAAAGGCATGAATTTTCTATCTAGGTGTTAAGATAGCTTAAATAATTCTATCTATAGCAATATTATTATTATTATTATTATTATTACTAGTATTTTTGTAGCTGTAAAATTAAATTAAAAATAGTCCTTTTACAACTATGTGTTAGAGTTGTATAACTTCTTTTTTATAAAAAAAATTAGGTTGGTGCTAAAACTTTTATTATGCATGATAAATAGTTTGGCTTGCCTACATTTTTTTATGTATGTGGCCTTGTTTTGGAAAAGGATTTGGTTAACTAAGTATGCATTGAATTGAATGGTGGAAATAATTAAATGTGGTAATTCTTTTAGAAAGTTGAGAACAGACAAGTCAGTTCACAAATCAAGTAACTTATGTTTACTATTTTTGGGAAGAATGAGTTTTATGCAATTTTAGGTATTAAAGATGGCATAATCTTTTGATTTGGTTCAATAAAATTGGTAGGCTAAAGTCAATTCTTAAGTAAATATCTACATGCATAAAATTAAAATTTGTATGCAGTGTACGTGCATTTCGTGCGTTACACGTGTATTCTGTGCGTTACACATGCATTTTATGTCAGATGTGTATCTTATGTGTTATATATGCATTTTATGCATTACACGTGCATTTTGTGCATCGTACGTCACTACCAAAAAAGGGTTCATTTGTGAGGGGTGTTTTTTCTATTTGTGGCAGTTTTTGACCCCCATAAATTAAATTATTGCGATCTTAAAAAATGCTACAATTACCTATGCCACGAGCATATTGTATCAATTTTTTAGAACCTCCGCGATGACCGTCACAAAATAAATATTTTATTTGTGATGGTTTTCAAAATCAAGTTGTGATAGTTTATAACCTCTACAATATGATTTCATATATTGTAGGAACTCACATTTGTGAGGGTTTATGACCCAAAAAGTGTAGTCAAATTTAATTTGTGAGAGTTTGTAATAGCAATAAATTATTTTTAATTCTAAAAAAATATACATGGAGATTCAAATTACGTTAGACCTGTATATTCATATGTACAAAATAATCTTACGTAGTATCCCATATAACATAAACCAATTTCCAATAAAAAATATCTAT
>JBCEWC010005681.1:0-24455 GCA_038996855.1 Solanum aculeatissimum
TTCTTTTCTTTTTGGTTCTTTCTATTTGTAACATTACCTTTAAAAATAGATTTGATAGAATGGTTACTCTTTTTCTTGTTATTCAAAGATGAAACATGTATTATTAAATTGATGATAGTAAAAATTATAATATACTTATTAATATGGGTTACACGCGCAAAGCGCGTACCCAGAAACTAGTTATTTAAAATTTAAGGGATAATGCAATCAAACTTTTTTGGCATGGTTTAGTGATTCATTTCAATTTCTTACTGTCATAGCGAAAGACTCGACTTGAAATAAAAAAGTACATTATGGCGGGCGATGTTGACAATTGTTGATTGCTATTTAATTATGGAGAATTATATTTTTATAAATAGTTTATGCTTGAACTTAATATGGTTAAATAGCTGTATTTTATATAATTACATGACATAACCTCTACTATATGACCTGGAGGGGAGGAGAGAGACGAGCGAGATCGAGAGAGGTGAATTGTATATGTATATTTATCAAATTTATATGTATATTTGTAAAATAATTGTATATCTGCAACTAATATACATATGTATTTGTCTATATGACAAACGAGATTGGGAGATGGAGGAGAGAGGGGAGCGATATCGAGAGAGGGAGGCGAGAGACAAGGGAGAGAGGGCAGAGAGTGGAGAGAAGCGAATTATATATGTATATCTGTTGAATTGACTATGTATATCTGTCAAAATAATTGTATATAACAGCTGATATACATATGTAATTGTATATCTGACAAGAAATTGCAGAGAGAAAGAGGAGAGGGGCGAGAGAGACGATAGAGAAAATAACAATAAAACCCTAACTATAGCAACAAAACCCAAACTATAGCTATAAATTGTAATTTTTTCAATTTATAGTTGTATAATATAAATACATATCATATGTTTGCCTAGTTACGTTATTTTTCTTTTAATTATTTGTTTTTATTTTTTTACTGTGTCTTTTGATTTTATTTCTACTTATGATTAATAATTGAACTAAAATTAATAACAATCAAATCGATAAATATATATTATATTTATTTTACTATAATTTAAAAAATTTAAAAAATTAATTAAATTAATTTGATTTTGATCAATAATCATCTAATCGACTCGTAAACAATCCTCCTCTTGCATTCTTTGAACCCATATGCAGAATGACGTTATGATTTACAATATAACCCGTGCATACACACCAAACATTATTTTCATCATCAATGTTAATATCGCTTTGACCAAGTAAATTAGATTTTAATTTAAATTATATATAAAAGTATATTTCTTACTTCTTACTACTTCAGTTTGGGAGCACCTTAACGTCCATATACTGATATTTAAGTGGATCCCACTTGATATGAAAGTATTCCTAATGTTGTGCCACGTGTCAGCGTGTTACAGTAGTGGACCCCACAGTAAATTCCTGCAAAATTTCTGTATGCTTTCCTTCTTCCTCACGAGACGTTTGTGTCGTTTCTTCCTCCGTCTCTCTCAACAAATTCTCCTAATTTTGCTTATTAAATATCCCTTTTTTTTTTCCTCCCTTCCAATTTCGCAAATAAAAAGAATCTAAATTTCAAAAAATTAATTGTCAATGTTTCTTAAGAGTTAAGAATTATAAAATAAATTGAATTAGGTATATTCCATAATTGCAAGATTATTTTAAAAAAAATATATCTGAAACTTAGTTACTCTTTAATGGTCACTTACAATCTCTCAGATCCGAAAATCACTCGATTTGTAGGTTCGGCCTAACCCATTTTGATTTTTTTCCTTTCTGGTTTTTTGTTGTATTTCTTGTTGTATTTACTGTGTGATTTGGATTGAAATCGCTTGTTTTTTAGCAAAAAAAATAAGAGCAGGAAGTTCGGAAAAGCAATCCTGGAATTGGAGTTTCTTGTATCGAGATTCAATTTTTGAATCATCTCTTCTGTACATTTTTCGCTCTATACAGTATTTGGTTTGTTGTTCTCTTTTAAATTACATTAATTTTACTTACATTCTTGATTTTCTAACAATGTGGGTTGGTGTTAGGTGAAGCTCCATATATTCTGGGATTGGGGGTTGTTGGGATTCTTCTTTTAGGTTGTTTATACGAATTTTCCTGACCCCATTTGTATCCTAAAGATTACTAGTCTTTCTCCGAGGTTCGATCCATTTTCTTTTTATCAAGAAGGCTTGTAGGATATATTGCTGTATTGATTGGGATTTGAGGTTGGGGGTTAATTTAGAGTATCTGGTGATTTGAGAGAAATGCTGGTTGGGATTCAGCTAAATGCCAGAGACACTGAGTGAAAATGGATTGAATTTTGTGTTAAGAATAGGATCTTGTGGGGAGTGCATCGATTCCTATTTAGAAAGAGGGAGCTTGAAATTTGGATACCATGGGATGTGTTTGCTCTAAGGGGGTTTCTGGTAAAAGGAATGGCAGGAAACGAACTAAGGAGAAAGAAAAAAATAAATCTTCATCCAAAAGACTTATTGCATCCGACAAGGAGGAGGATGTTTTGGTGGAGGTTGATAATGGTGGCAATGATGCGACTACGAGGCTTATATCAACAGAGCCAATCGAGAAAAGTGCAGGTTCCACCCCACCTGCTTGGGATGGGGGAGAGAAGCAGCCTATAATTTTTGATAAACCTGAAGTGCCAAAAGTGCAAAGACTGGCAACAACAAATGCAAACGAGGTTGGAGGACAACCTCAGATAAATAGAATATTGAGTGTTCGGAATGGAGTAGACGGTGCACAAGTTGTTGCTGGATGGCCATCATGGCTGGCAAACGTGGCAGGTGAAGCTATCAAAGGCTGGCTTCCTCGGAAGGGAGATTCATTTGAGAAGTTGGATAAGGTGAATCTGAAGCTACTATGTGCTCATAAATAGTATAAACTTAATGAATTTGCAATTTTCTTTCACAATTGCAGTTACCATGTAAAAGCAGTTTCATTTTGATTCCAAATAAGAATTAGTGTTACTCATTAATGCACCTGGTTTTTCTTTGCTGCATTTTTTCCCATTCCAATTGATTATTATTTATAAACAATGCAGATTGGCCAAGGTACATACAGCTGTGTGTACCGAGCTAAAGACCTGGAAACTGGAAAGATTGTTGCAATGAAGAAAGTACGATTTATCAACATGGATCCAGAGAGTGTTCGTTTTATGGCTAGGGAAATTCTAATACTTCGCAGACTAGATCATCCAAATGTTATGAAGCTTGAAGGTCTTGTGACATCTCGCGTCTCAGGCAGTCTGTATCTCGTCTTTGAATACATGGAACATGACCTTGCAGGTCTTGCAGCATCACCAACTGTCAAATTTACAGAATCTCAGGTGTGTTCTTCTGTTTGCAGTCTGAGTCACTTAGATATCTTACCAACACTAGGCAGTGGTTGATGTTATATATATGTAATAAACATTACTTGCAATGAGATCAAATTACTTGAAATTTCAACAGTGAATTGAACTAGAGATGTGCCAAGTTAAGGATATTAGACCTGATCTCACTGGTGCAAATTGCAGAATAATCTATCGTGCTAGAGTCCTACTTCAGTTAGACCCATTTTTCAACTCCATTGTCTGTTTTTGTTCAAGGTAGTATGTTTCAGTCTGGTGAGTGTGTTGTAATGATCAATGCTTCAATTTTGGAGAGAGGCAGCTAGATAGTTGTTTCGGAATACTCAAAGGATCAATTATGTGCGGCATTCATCCTGGTCCTAAAGATGCTAAGTTAAGAACCGATGGAATGATGAAAATTCTTCACTTTCTTTCTTGCCACTTTCTCATTTTCCATGTATACAATAACAACCACATGCCCAGTGTAATCCCACAAGTGGGGTCTGGGGAGAGTGGTGGTACACAAACCTTAAAATGTCTTAGATGAAAAATATTTAGGGAAGAAAAGGAGAAACATATCTTTGCTTCTACAGTAGAAAATATGCATGATTCAAGTACGCAGATGTGTGCCTGATTTGTATTTTAAACTCCCCATATAAAGTTTCCATCTTTTAAGCACAGGGGAGAAGCTATTTAATTTTTGTAAAATGATGAATCTTGGTATTAGTGGAGGGATTTTTTTTGGATAGTGCTAGCCTTCTATATATTAACTGGTATACTATACCAAACTGTATAGTCCCCCAAAGTTAGACAGTTACAAAATAGAAGCTTCATCCTATGATACTTCTTATATATTGTCTAGAACATCAAAAATAATCTTCTGTTTGTACAACATTATTGTTTACACCAAAAATAATAAAGAGCTACACAATTCATCTTCAGCTTCTGAATGTTCCATTGCTTGGCCTCAAAGCACCTCTAATTTCTGTTTGTACTACATTCCTGTTTACACCAAAAATAAAGAGCTAGGCAGTTCTTTTTCAGCTTCTGATGTTCTACTTCTTGACCTCAAAGCACCTCTAATTTCTCTCTTTCCATATAGTCCCCCAAATACATGCCGGGACAATCCTCCATCTCCCCCATCTCTCCTTCTGATTGAAGAAATCTCCCCCAACTGTCAAGAAACCCCTTGGTGGTGTTTCCTGGTGTCACCCACCTTATTCCCCTCAGGTAAATGAAAATTCTCCAGATTTTTGTATCCATTTGCAATGTAAAAAGAGATGGTTGGTTGTCTCTTCTTGTTCCCCACACAAATAACATCTAGAATATAAGTTAAATTCCTTCCTTTTCAACTTTTCCTGTGTCAATACTGCTTCATTAACCACTAGCCAAGAGAAGCAGGCCACTTTCAGTGGAGGGCAATTTTAGATGGCTATAATTTTTGTTCTATAGATTAGAGGCAGAAAGGCCTGAGAGAAGTGGCTTGATGTTGCTCCATCCTGTTTCGTCATATGAGGAATAACAGGAAAGGGTTGGGGATGAGAATCTTGGAGGAGCATGTTGCTCACCAATATTGTCTTAGTTTGTCTAATCTTTCTTGTATGCACTCCATTTGTCCTTTTTTATGTGGCACTGTTTGACTTGGTATGGTGTTTAAGAAAAAAAGAAGCCTTTTGAAATTTGTGGTGTTGTGCGGTTGTAAATCATTTAAAGGTAAAAAGGGAATTTTAAAGTTAAAATATTTCTAGTTATAGTAAGGTGACATTCTTTTTACCTAACTTTAAGTCTTTTTTATACATTTTATTGATTTAATTGTGAACTAACACGACATGTGTATCTAGGGAATAGTTGCTCCAAAGTGAATTCTCCCTTACAAATTTATATTTTTTGGGAATTGGTTGGGTTGTGTTCCTATCTATAATAGGATTTTGGTCAATTCAGGTGATTCGATTTACACTAATGGAAACCATAAACTTCATACACAATAGGGGATATGGTAGAGTTTTTTTTTTTTTTTGGAATAATGGATGGATTTCTTTTTTCCATCCTATCCCATTCACCGGTAATGATCATTGATCCTGTAAAAGTAGTTTTCTTGCTTTTGTGCAATTCTCCGTCTGAATCGGCATAAATATGTTTTCAAACCGTCTCTTTAAAATTCAAAGTGGATATTCTTGTGCGAATCTCAACAATTACTTGCTGGGACGAACTAAAAAGGAAAGGGTGCCTCATAAAATTGGACAAAGGGAGTATTATTTATTGTTATGTGTGGTGGTTGCAAATATGTACCCTCCTTTGGTTTCTAAAAACATGTGTACT
Source organism: Solanum aculeatissimum (assembly GCA_038996855.1). NCBI lineage: Eukaryota > Viridiplantae > Streptophyta > Magnoliopsida > Solanales > Solanaceae > Solanum > Solanum aculeatissimum. The sequence goes on from JBCEWC010005681.1 coordinate 5,648, forward strand.
CTTGCAGATTAAATGTTACATGCAACAGCTTCTTCGTGGACTTGAACATTGCCATAGTCGTGGTGTCCTTCACCGTGACATCAAGGGTTCAAATCTTCTGATCGACAATAGTGGTAACCTCAAGATTGGCGATTTTGGGCTGGCAACTCTTTACCAAAACAATCAAAGACAGCCTCTAACAAGTCGTGTAGTTACTTTGTGGTATCGTCCTCCCGAGCTTTTGCTTGGTGCTACAGACTATGGAGTGGCTGTAGACTTATGGAGTTCTGGTTGCATTGTTGCTGAATTGTTTGCAGGAAAACCTATAATGCCAGGAAGAACTGAGGTACGGCTGAAGTCACTGTTTTTGTTTCGTGTATTTTGTTATCGACTTGTATATCTTCTCTTGTTAATAAACCTATGCACATTTTAGGGTGAGGAAATTTCATATTGAATCTTCAATCTACCAAATCTCTTTTGTAAAAGGGATACCTTAGAAGAACATCAACCTAGTATGTTTCTATCCACATCGGGAATATGTTTTCCACGTTTCTCCTTGGTTGTTAAGTTTCTAAAGGAGCTAAAGTGGTCTGCAATGTCACTGAATCGAGTAATCAATATGGGTTACAACAGTTGCCACGTGTAACCATATTGTTGATAAACACTAAAGAATATTCTTAACATTTGCTCTTTGGAACAGCACTTGAGTGCATCATACAATTGTTAGTCTAGCAGCAACTTCTTTGAGATGAATGTTGGTTTAGTCTTTGAGCACCTTGGGAACTTAGGATAGTAATAGTTATGGATCTCCCAGGGTACTCTCCCGAATCCTTTCCCAAAAAAGAAATATCACCTTGTGCTATCAAAATCTCTTATTTCAAAACAATATGAATCATATTACGCTTGCAACTTGCTAGCTACTCACTCCTACAAAATGCATTAGTCAGACTTTATGAAAGAAAGAAATGCATTAGTCACTTCTGCATTCTGCCAACTTTGTTGTACACCATTCCATGTTTAACCAAACAAAAGTTGCATTTCTCTCTACTATAGCTTATCATTTCTCTTGGTGCATTTATTATCATTATATGCATAGCCAATGTGCATTTACAATTGTGTTCCAGAGAAGGGATATGGGCTGGCTTGGGATGGATTGGACAGGTTGCCTGACCAGTATCTCTTCTTGGTCAGGAAATGACCATTTAATAACGACTCATTGGATAAGCTGTTATGCAGGTAGAACAGCTACATAAGATCTTTAAACTTTGTGGTTCACCATCCGAAGAATACTGGAAGAAGTCAAAATTGCCACATGCGACGATCTTTAAACCTCAACAGCCATATAAGCGGTGTCTTGCCAACACATTCAAGGACTTCCCTTCTTCAGCTTTAGTACTTTTGGATTCTCTCCTGGCTTTTGAACCTGAGTATCGGGGTTCTGCAACTTTAGCACTTCAAAATGAGGTAAACCTTAGTTTCTAAATGGTGAATATCTTGTTTTATCTTCTCAGAGAGCCTTTTATTTCCTCAAATCAGGAAGTCAATTCATTCAGATCTCTCTTTCCATATAAACAATCTTTTCCCGTTTCTAGGAACTCAAGATCTTGTCTTTGTTGTATTGGATCACTTCTATGCATGTGCTAGTAAAATATCATATGATGCAGTTCTAGATATGAATCATGTGGTTATAGATATCTGAAAATTAAGCACAGTGAAGAAGTTTCTATTGGATGGTGCTGTTTATATATTATACTTTTTGGGTTCTCTGTTCCAGTTCTTCACTACAAAGCCTCTTCCTTGTGATCCGTCATCTTTACCCAAGTACCCTCCAAGCAAGGAATTTGATGCTAAGATGAGAGATGAGGAAGCAAGAAGGTACTTAATTTTCTAATTTTTCTCCTTTTCTTAATACAAATAGATTGACATACAATTTCCTTTAACTAGTTGTGCTTTATTTAATCTGATCTTTTCCTTGAGGACGTTTATTACAATTTTTGTAATTATTCTCTACCATATATGTAAATCTAATATTCTGGAATTTTCCCATTAAAGCAATAAAGCTATTACTTCATTTAGAGAAAATAGGTTGCTTTATTTAGTGTATTGAGGATTTTGGCATCTCTTAGATATTAGGAAAAAAGGTCTGGTAACTTTTTCTTCCCCCAAGCCAAAGCGTCCAGCTTGCATTTGCAGTTATGGTCCTGCAAGCGTTCAACATTCCAGTCTTGTTTCAACCTTCATTAACCAAATCAAAGAGCTTTATATTGTTCAGTTGACTCAATGACTTTTAACGTGTTGTCGTTAACCAATACCGTGTTCTGACAAATAGTTTACATCTTGAACTGAAGACTATCTTTTGTTCTCATTGAACTGGAGACTGCCTACATTTTCACTTAATTGAGCAATATTCTGTTTCTAGGCAAAGAGGTGGAGGTAGCAAAGGATCTGGGATTGAATCTAACAGAAAGACTGCAAAACAGTCGAAAGCAGTACCTGCACCTAATGCGAATGCGGAGTTACCAGCATCCATACAGGTTTTTTTCCTTACACACCAATAACATATTTTAGCTTTTCTTTGTTTACACTATATTCACCTTTAAGCTGAGTGTAAGATTTGCATATAATCTGGATTTCTGTGGCATGTAGAAATGGAAACAGCAGTTAAATCCCACAAGCGTTAGTGAGAAGTACAATCATGAAGAAGATGGCGGTTCTGGTTTCCCTTTTGATCCCAGCAAAGGATCTTTATATAATGGCCATTTATCACAAGTCGGTGATTCTGGAAATTCCGCTAACCCAAATACCAATGGACTTGGCCCTCTTATGAGTTCTCAACGAGCATTTGATTCTTCAATATTTGGAGAATTAAGTGCACCCAAGTCCTTCAGACCTCACGGTGCAGCGGCACATTTGTCCAGGTTCTCCAATTCAGTTGCAGCTCATGGTAGTTCAAGATTTGATATGAGCAGGGAGGTCAGTACCCACTCACAGTGGCCTGAAGAGCGCATGACTGGGAAGTATAACCAGCTTAATGATTCTGACTCATCCTACTCTCTTTTGGGAAAAGACTCTTCCAATAAGAAGGACAAACATGCAACAGGAAAGGAGTCCGCGGTGGTAAGGAACTTCAAATTTGCTTTACGTCTTGGCTATTTTGGTCCACTGTTACTAGTGGATTAAGGTTGAAATCCTGCACCACACCAAAAAATTAAGAAAAATGAAGAAGAAATCACAATGAAAGAGAAATATACTCACAGAAAGGAGCTTCCATTTTCTTCTTTGGCTGAAGAAGGAAAAGGAGAGAGGCATATCACAAGTTCTATTTTGTAGAGTGCCTAATCAATTTATTTTTTGTTTGCTGTAGGGTTATATTCCAAAGAAGAACCGAATCCACTACTCTGGACCTTTGATGCCACCCAGTGGAAACATCGATGAAATGCTCAAAGAGCATGAGAAACAAATTCAGCAGGCTGTTCGTAAAGCCCGTATTGACAGAAATAAGATAAAAAAGGAACACATTGACAATGGGCAAACAGAATCGCTCTTACACTACACGTCCACTGGTCGGTGACTTGTAGGGGAGCAAGAAGATGCAACCTTTTGATGTATTACAGAACTCTAGCCAGTGGTAGAGCTTCATGGATCAAGGAAGCAACAATAAATCCTAACCCATGAAAATCTCAGCAGGAAGAGAAAAGCTTTACTCACATGGAACCTCAAGTCATTTTTGCCTATATTAGAATTTAGAAGTAGTACTTAGCAGAATGCATAGTATACAGTTCCAGAATCATATCCTAACCTCTTATCAACGGCCCTTAGAATGAAAAGAGAGCAATTCTTTTGATAATGTATTATGAGGCGTAATTCTTTTGGTGGTGTATGTGATGGGAACTATTGTTGTACAGTTATACATTGGTCAGTTCTTCCTGTAAAGGATAAACTCCTTTCAAATTTGTAGGAATTTTGAATATTACACAGATACATCAATATGATGGTAGGATCTAACATTTTGTATCAAATTATCTGGTTTATATGTTCTCCTTTTTTCTCATCTTCTATATTGACTTAAACAATTGGTGGTAGTCACCATGTCTAAGAAACGTCTTTATATTTTTGTCTTTAGAAATGTAACACAACAATTAATGAATTGTGCTTCAACACCGAACTAGGAGGGATCAATTATGTGAATCCTGTGCATTTACCCATTGAAGGGGAGCCTTGGAGTAACAATAAAGTTACTGTCATGTGACCAGGAGGTCATGGTTACAAGCTTTGAAAACAGTCTCTGGCAAAAATGCAACAATAAGGCTACCTACAATAGACCCTTGTGGTCGGGCCCTTCCCCGACTCTGCGCATAGCGGAAGCTTTAGTACACTAGGCTTACTAGGCTTGCCCTTCTTGTGCATTTACCCACTCTATTCAAGTTCATTTCGTTCAAATACAAAATCATATATTTAAGCTACACTAGACGAAGTCCACTAGTGTAAAATCTGTTTTAACTAGAAAACCTATTCAAATCCTACTAAACATAAATTAAACACACTACTCTATTTGCAGCTCCATCTTTCAATTAGTCTTCAACTGCTATACAAATTACTTTTAGGGAGAAAGGTTGTACTACAAAAGTTCCATGCAGAGATAGAGTTGGATTCCACAGATGAAACATTAACAAATTGCAATCAGTTTGGTGAAAGGATTCCACCATTGTAGTTCTTCCATAAAGCTCTTTCTTGCCCCATAACAAATTGACCTTCCTCTAAATATCAACAAACTCCATCACAATCAAGTAGCTCTCTCTCTCTACCAAACCTCTTAATATCTACCAGCAACTACATTGCTTCATCCAAAATTTTCTTATCTTACATCAAAATCTTCCATATATATATCTCTTTTTGCCTCCTAGCTTTTAAACAAAACTTGTAACAACTCCCAAGTCAAGCATGAGGCCTAAAACACATAGTTCACTTAGCCTAAAGCTTCTTCTCATATGTGTTTTCATAGCTTTCTTTCTTCTCTTTGTGTTGAGATCAACACTAACATCTTCTAGTGAAAGTACATCACCATCATCAAGAAGTACTTGTTCATCAACAAAATGTTATAAAATCCCATCATCAGTAGCAAAATCCCTCATTCACTACACAACCTCAGCCATCACCCCACAACAAACAGACAAAGAGATATCAGTAACATCCAAGATTCTAGACAAGAAATCACCTTGCAACTTCCTTGTATTTGGTCTTGGCCATGATAGCCTAATGTGGCATACACTCAACTATGGGGGGCGAACGATCTTCCTCGAAGAAGATGAGGCATGGATACAACAAATCAAGAAGAAATTTCCCATGTTAGAATCCTACCATGTCAAATATGACAGTAAAGTGAATCAAGCAAATGTTTTAATAGAAGCAGGAAAAGGAACAGAGTGTACAGCTATAGCTGATCCTAGATATTCAATGTGTCAACTTGCCTTAAAGGGTCTGCCAAGTGAAATTTATGGCATAAAATGGGATTTAATTATGGTGGATGCACCAACAGGGTACTATGAGGATGCACCAGGTAGAATGAAAGCAATTTATACAGCAGGAATGATGGCAAGGAACAGAGAAGATGGAGAGACACATGTGTTTGTGCATGATGTGAATAGGGATGTTGAGGACAAGTTTTCTAGGGAATTTTTGTGTGATGGATATATGAAGAAGCAAGTTGGGAGGTTAAGGCATTTTGCAATTCCTAGTCATATGAGCAACTTGGATATGCCATTTTGCCCCTAGATCTATGTATTACTCCTCCGAGAGCTGTGTATTTTTGAAGGATTCAATACGATGTAACTACATTTTTAGAGAATCCGAGCAACCTAATTCTTTGCTTAGCTTATCTCTCTTTGTTTGTTCATTTTTTGAGGGGTGGGTGATTGGGAATATGTAAAGCAATAATACCAATAAATTAGGAATATTATGATGTGAGGTACAATAGAGACATATGAAGTTACAACGACTTTTTCATGTATTGTGTTTGGTATGATAAAAAATATTATGTTCTATCGATGTTTAATCTATGTTTACTTTCTCAGGAGATTCTTTTTAAAAAAAAAAGAATAATAACAATATTAGTTAATGATAGTTTTTTTGCGAAAATTTATCTTAAATAGCATAATCTTGTAAATTTTTTCATTCTTTTTTATACCAAGTTAAATTAAGAATAAAAGAGTGTCAATTGACCTTAAAAACTTCTCAATATAAAGGGATGATCGTGGATTAAATTATATTATAAATAACTAAGTATTTGTGAAAAATATTACTAAATGCCTGGTCCAATTCTTTTCCTTCAAAATACAACATAAGTCATTTAATAATTACATGATACATATATTTCTTTTAAAAAAGGTAGTCATTTTGAAATAGGTAAGGATTGAATTTAATCATTCTAACTCATTATTATTGGAAGAAGGATATTCATATATAGTTGGATAGAGTTGGGCAATGAATGATTTTTCCCAATGAAGCTTAGAGTACAAGACAATTTTCTCTTTTAAGTGATGGCTACTTTAAATAATATTGGACATGACACCAAATTAAAATAATATATAGTTAACCTATCAAATCATTTATTGAAAAATTGAATCAAATTATTGTAGCCACAAAATTCGACGTGTAGTAGTCATGGCCAACCTATCTATTGCCAATTGAGTTAAATAATATTTTCTCATCACATGGAAGATGAACAAAGATATATTGTTTGGATTTGGTTTGCTTCTTTTCCTAGTTTGACTTAGCATGTAAAAAAAGCCTTTTGATTTTATAGTTCTAAATTGTGTGTTTTTGATATTTTGATAGATTGTCTAATTTTAAAATATATTTATCTTTAACAATTTTAGGATTAATTAATTTCAAAATAAATTATTTTATGTTTTTATCAAATCAAACATGAAATAAATCTATTCTAAAATTTAATGTTGTAATTAAGTATTCTTATCTCCTTAAGTTACTAACACAATAGGTTGAAGTTCAGATAATTATTACGTATTGTTTTATAATGTATCATATAGTTTTGTGTTATAAAATACAAGGTATGAATAGATTGTATCAGTCTCTATCTCACACATCACCAATGATAAAATAACAAAAAAAGTAGGGTACAAAGTAAATCACCATAAAATAGTAAGATAAAAAAATAAAGATAATTACTGATAATTAAAAATAAAATAAGAAAAATATTAAAATAATAACATGATCACATCAAATTGAACGTCATACAAATTGTCACTTTTTAGTACTCCCTCCATCCATCTTTACTTGTTCACTATACCAAAAATAGATGTCCAACAATACTTATTCATTTTATGAAATCAAGAAATAAATTTATACTTAATTTTGAATTTACCCTTATCATTAATTATAGATATTTTTCAAGATATTATATTTATTATATTCAAAGATCGATTTGATAAAACTACCCCTTACTGCTTCTTAATTCTTGTACCAAATCAAGATCAACTATTTTTGGACAGAAAAAGTAATACAATACAAGTGTACAATGTCTAACAATCATCCAAACAAGGTATAAAGGCTTAGATTAGATTTTTGTTAAAAAAATTGTAAAAGTGGTATAAGGGAATGAATTGACAGGTAGGTAATCATTTTTCTCCCCTTTTTTTTTTCTATCCATCTTCAGAGCCCGTAGAGCCCCGACTAAATTCAAATCGTGCACTGCAGGATCCATTCGGGAGTGACGCTCCCAACAAAATTAACAAAATTTTTTTCATTCCCGAGGCTCGAATCCAAGATCTTCTTTATATTCTCAAAGTTCGAACCCAAGACCTTTTTATGAGACGACCCCCCTCAGGGAATGTCCATATACTCAGTATTGTCCGTGTCGGGGCCTCAAAGTTTGCTCTTCCTCCCTCTTATTGGCTGCAGCCTCAAGGGGAATCGAACCCGGGACACCACGCACACCTTTACATTCCCCTCAGGGTCTCGCCTCTTACCAATTAAGCGAATGAACAGTCCCATCACTGTATCTTATTATTCTTATTATACTTCTTGACGCATTTCTTTTTCAATTTCCTTTCTTTCTTTTTTTTCGTTAAAATGATAGGAGTATTAATAAAAGGAAATATATATATATATATATATATATATAAATCCAAAGAGTCGACAAATAAAGACATAGGGAAAGAGAAATCATCTCACTTCTCACAGGAGAAACTTTTCTGTTCTTCAAAGCCAAAAAAAGGGAAAGAAGCAAGCATGAGCAACGAATAGTACGATATTCTGCAATATTCATGTGAATTTTACTCCATTATTTTTCATTATTATTACTGATTTTTCGTTTCATTGATTGCAGCGATTACTTGTTCAAACTGTTGTTAATCGGCGATTCTTCTGTCGGCAAATCCTGTCTTCTTCTCAGATTCGCTGTATGTTCATCTATTTTACTTTGATCTCATGTGTTTATAGTCTATTTTTATGTGTGAATGAACGTTTTTGTGTTGTCTAATGCGTATGTTATTGTTCGATGTTCTTCGTTAGGGTATTGAATGCAAGTGTTTTTTAACTTAGGATAATAATGATTTATTGCTTAGTGGATATAATTATGTTGTTTTGGTTGATTATGTTTTAGGATGATTCGTATGTTGACAGTTACATTAGCACCATTGGAGTTGATTTCGTAAGAATCTCGTCTTTCTTGTTGTTTATGTTACTTATTGTTCTGAAAAGAATTATGAAAGTTTTGGGATGATTTTTGGATTGTTTTTTGTAGAAAATTAGGACTGTGGAGCAGGATGGAAAGACAATCAAGCTGCAAATTGTAAGTATACCTGATTGTTGCATTTTAGTTAATGGTTGCTTTCAAGTCCAAGTTAAGCTTATAGTATTGAGCTTATGTTGAAGCTACTCTCAGTCGTTTTACCGGCCATTTTAATCATGCACTTTATCAATTGCATTAGATATATTCAAAGCATTCATTTCTGAGCTTTGAGCCTTGAAAACTTTCAGAGGCTTGTGGGCATGTTATTGCTTTAACCATCCATAGTGCTTCTGTTCACTACTGAAGTGATCTTTTTATTTTTTGAAGCAAAATGATAAAGCTGAATCATTCTAAAATTAATAAAAATAAGCAGGTTTGTTTATACGTTAGCTTTTGCCTAGTCTGATTCTCTATGGCATGGGTGTCTTTGATTGGATGGAGACGAATAGATAGAAGATGGGCAGTGAGAGAGTTTGTAAGTCACTAGGTAGCTTAGCTCAACCTAAGCAATGAACAAAACTCCCATGCTTTTCTTGGTCGGACCAACCCAACTGTTCTCTTTCTAAGTTTTTTTGGACCCTTTGACTCAGAATAGTTTACCATATTTTAGGTCTTATAAGATTTGTGTCTGTTTTGATAAGATAGTTTTTCTTTCGATTCTCTTTCTTGTTAACAAGTATGTGTGCCAGATTTTTTTTCTTTTTCGAATCAAGATTCAGAGAATATATGGGTCAAAAAGGGTGATGGTATTGGATGTGAGACAGAAGGTGAAAGGCAAAAAGTGTCATTCTGGTGGAGAAAAGGGAAAACTGCTTGATTAGCCTTTCTCTTTTGCCTTTTACAGGTTGCAGAGTTTGGTAGGGTATTCTGCTGCTACATTGTGCTTGTGATGTTTACATGAATGTCAGAGATATAATTGATGTTATTCAATAAGTTGAGTTGTATTATTTTGCTATTCTTTGATGTAGTGTTTTCTCTTTCTTGATGGTTAGCATGTTGGTGAGTTTCAGGCTAGTGCAATAAAATCTGCAGTTACCATTATTTGATTAATTGGTATTGTGTGCTAAAACAATATTGAAGGTTAGGTACTGAATCAATTCTTTTATTAGCACAATCATATATCCATTTCACCTCCTTTTAGTGATATCAGAGTTGGGAAGCTGGCATTTGCTCAAAGGCAAACTGACTAAATTGTTCAGCTAATTCTTTGATGCTTACTCTATCCTAATTTACATATTATAATGCCACACCCCCTTCTTTTTTGCAGTGGGATACTGCTGGCCAGGAACGGTTCCGGACAATAACAAGCAGTTACTATCGGGGAGCACATGGGATTATTGTGAGATATTGCATACATTGATTAGAACTTCCTCTGGCCATAAATATTAGAACAATAGTTTAAATTTGAATTCATCACCTCCCTAGCGCATCTGATTTTGTCTGCAGCTTTTTGCTGTTCGTGTATTATTTATGATAATGCCTCAGATTTTGAATCTTTTGAAAATACGACTTGCATATTCATATCTTCTCCTATTATCTCTTTGTAAGTTAGGTTATTCTGTCAGTCACCCACTCTATGATCCCCGTTGTGTCAATTCTGAACCACAGCTAGTTTAATTTCAAGTTTACCAAAGGTAACTGGTAGTTTGTGTTGGCTCCAAATGTAATTAATTGACACTTACTCTTCTTTCCTAATTATTATTGACATTGATATTACTCCCACACCCATATTATGTCACGGAATTTGACATTCCCAGACTTATACAACTGTGAGAAGATTAACACATCAGTAAAACAAATATTACTTGCAAAATAATTGTCCCTTTGAATCCATTGTATGCCTTTTTTTTTACTTTTGGGTTCTCCTTTGTCCTGACAATTTTTTAATAGCCCATTTTCTCACTTCTTGTTATGGACATGCTTCATGAGACTTGCAAGGCCTCAGTCACTTTTAAATATAAGATGGGACTTCTGAAGAGGGTAGAGTTGAGAAAGAAGAAAAGTCAATTTCTCTAAAATAAAGGGTTCGAACTTCTTGTGATGGGCCAAAAAGAAAAGAGCGTCATATAGAGTAAGATGGAGGAGGAGTGATAGATTTTACTTTGTCCCATTATTGTTTTCAAAAAGCAGAGGATGTTAAGACTGAGGTATAAAAAATATTAATGTTAACTGTATATCTTTTTTTTTTGGGGGGGTTGGAGGAGATGGTGGGGTTCGTACAATAAGTATTAAATTTTTTCTTACTTTGCATGCCATGCCTTTCTGTAATACAAGCCATCCTCGAATTAGTGTACCATCGATTTCTTGCCAGCAGATAGATGTTCGAGATTCATGGCACCCCTAACAAGCTTTTTTGCTTTTTTTCCCCTTGTCTCCTCTAGCTTAGTCTCATGGTCTTTTAAACATACTGGTGAAAGAAAAATGGTCAAGCGGTTTCCTTGTTCTTAAGAGTGTTCTTATTTGTGGTTAATATTATGCTAGATTGTTTATGATGTAACTGAAATGGAGAGCTTCAACAATGTCAAGCAATGGCTGAATGAAATTGACAGATATGCAAATGAGAATGTTTGCAAGCTTCTGGTGGGAAACAAATGCGATTTGGTAGAAAACAAGGTTGTGGACACACAGACGGGAAAGGTATTTTGTGTTGCCTCTTTAACTGAAAACATTATGTTTCATTTGCATTTGTAGTGTCCAAGGCTAGTTTATTGGTACTATTACACCATTGAACTCGTCTTGCTGACAAATGTTGATAATCATCTTTTTTTAAAAATAAAGTTTCATTTAGGTCCTCCCTTAAACTCTAGCGATGTGCCACAAATGTGTGAGTTCGTTACTATGCTCAAGTAGGGTTTTTGTTTTCTGTGTAAACATCTAAACTATAGTGTCTTTTGGATTGAAAAAGGGACTACCTGCTTTGGTTTTTATTTTGCCAATGAAGATGTTGGACAAATCTTCGGAAGAAGGTGATCAGATTGAAAAAGTAAAAATTTGTAAATCACTTGTGCAACATTTTCTTTGTAGTAGGCTTATGTTTAGAGTAGTTTTTGCGACCATTGTCTGTAGTTTGTGTCCTCTCCATGGAGAATTGAAGAGGGAACATATTTTAGCTTCTAACAATTGGCTTAGCTCATTGTTAGCTGTCACTGAGACTCTGGATAAAACCATCATTTGGACATGCTTGTGGACGCCATCATCAGTTAGAAACATTGTATACCTGTGGCACCAGTGATCCACCTGCAGTTAATCTAACCTCTGTCCTTGTGGCTTAGTTGTTTGCCTCATGAAAACTAAGTGTCACTGGATCTAGCCATACTTTTATTTGATCTGTGTCCTCAACATACCCGAGTATCTGAAATATCTGGTTAGGTGCACAAAGTTGTGGATTCTCTTGGTATTCATGATTGCTCGTGGTACTTGGGCAGTGAAACCAGTTGGCTGTAACTTGCAGTTATTTTGTGGTTGAAGAAGAGTGGGAGGGAGCACTATAGCTTAATGAACAACCTAGAAACTTCTCATAAGTTTGTCTTTTAGAACCTTGAGAGCATAAGCTTTCTGAAGGTAATGCATGGTCTATAATCAGGCTGTTACAAGTCACTGTATATTAATTGGCTGTATTTGATTAGTTTCTGACTTTTTGCTGGTAAAGTTATATTATTCTGAAAGCTTTCTGTTTCTGTATGTTCTGGTTTCATTGAATACCTCTGATGAAAAAGATAACATGTGAAAGTTATTGTTAACATGCAAACTACTTTGAATGTTTGTAAACATGTCAAAATAGTGCTTTGGAATTGTAAACTTGGTGAAAATTTAGATATTCGTTTCTTTAAATTATTCTCCTTTTGTTGGTTTAGACAGTGAGATAATGAAAAATGTGATTAGTCTTCAAATCACTGTAACAAGTATTGAAACTTGACCACATTGCATGAAATTCCTAGCGACTTCATTATCAGTTATGTCATATTCCTAGGTAAAACAATGATGCATTTGTAACATCACTTCAAATTTTTCAGGCTCTGGCAGATGAACTAGGTATCCCTTTCCTTGAGACGAGTGCAAAAGACTCCATCAATGTAGAGCAGGCGTTCTTAACGATGGCTGGAGAGATCAAGAAAAAGTAAGTGGGCAAATGTTGAGTGGGCTAACTGATGTGAACAATGTCGTTAACAAGTTTAAAGTTTTTTTTCAACCCGAACCACATCTTTTAGCAGTTTGTAGTTAAGTCTTCACATAGTATCATTCAAGAGCTGAACCAAAATTTTGTTTTGCAGAATGGGTAACCAACCAGCTGGTGCCAAGAAGACAGGTAGCACCGTTCAAATCAAGGGACAACCAATTGAGCAGAAGGGCAACTGTTGTGGTTAATTACTTATGTTGCATTGCTTTATCCCTCTGTTCCAAGTGGAAAATGTCGAACAGATTGTAACTAAAACATGTGTTTTCTAGAACTAGAATGTCCTGTGAATCTTTCCGTCAGTGGAAATACATTTCCAACTTTGCTTCAGGTGCATGTAACAACTACTATATGATGGAATTAGGATCTCGGGTGAATGACTTGATGAGAATTAGTTGACAAGCTACTTGAGATGAGATGAAACTATAACATGCTTTTATAACATTATGACTAGAACAAATTAAAATTACCCGCTGCGTAGATGAGAACAGAATATTAGGTACTCCACAGCCTAAACCCAATTCGATTGATGCTTCAAGTATATCATACGAGTTTTGTGTAAGCTTTTCAAAGAGAGGCTTTTGTTTTGATGTGAAACTGAACATGCCTTTCTTACCCTTTTTTAGGTAGAGATTGTAAGAAAGCACTCCTCTTTAACCAACTGATTATCTAGTCCCAAGAATGCTTACATCTGAAGGGAAATCACTGGATTCAAAAGGTCATTTGAGTATATTATATATATATATCATTAAGAAAACAAAATTCAAAAGTGCTTTTCACTCTCTTAAATATCATGTCAAGTTAAACTAAGACAAACGAGTTGAAACAAAAAGTAATTGCTAGTATATAATTTGAAATAACACTTCACAATTGAAATAATTGATCTCATTCTAAACGAGACATACTATAGCAAGATTTTAAACATGTATTGCACATATACCTTCCTGAAGATGAAGATAGGCATATCATTTGACCAAAAATATATAAGGAAAAAGGATAAAAAGGACGACAAACAGTACTAATTATCACTAACAAAAGGAACAATTTAGAGGCTTAAAAATAAAATGACCATTACTATGTAGAGCAACATGCCTTCTTGGTGGCAGGCTCTTCTGCCCCAATAACAAGAGTCTTCCCTTCTTTGATGTAAGCAGATGCTGGCTCCTCTGAAGAGAGTGGCTTCTTACTGATTATCCGATAGATTTCTGAAAGAATTGTCTGGAAAGCCTTCTCTACATTTGTTGCCTCCAATGCGGATGTTTCAATGAAGGAAAGGCCCTCTTTTTCAGCAAAGCTTTGTGCATCCTCAGTAGCAACTGCTCTGAGATGCTTCAGATCGGTTTTGTTTCCAATGAGCATAATCACAATGTTCGAATCTGCATGGTCCCTCAGTTCCTTCAACCAACGGCTAACATTCTCAAAGGTAGTGGGTTTTGTCACATCATATACCAGAAGAGCCCCAAGAGCACCCCTATAGTAAGCACTTGTAATGGCTCTGTATCTCTCCTGTCCAGCTGTGTCCCAGATCTGAGTCTTGATGGTCCTTCCCTCAACCTAGACACATCAGAATTGAGCAACAACGATGTTAATTCAACATAAATTCTACAACTGCCAAAAAATTGCAGCAGCAGCACCAATAGCAACAAGAACAGAAGTGATATTCAATGGAGTATGGCAACGTGAACTTTGTTGGATTATCACAAAAGACTAGACTCATGGCATTTCTTAAACAAAGAATGCACTAGACTGGTCTTCCAGATAACCTTAGTGAACCTGGAAGATGCCTGTTACTCCCTATTTAAGAAAACCAGTCACTCAGGATGAAGATAACTAGGTCCTTCCAACTTTGATTAATAGTAGAATGGACCTCTTTATTTGCTTCAAGAGTAGCATTTTATAGGTAATGAAGAAAAATGTAGCTGAACAGAAATAATTTAAGAGGTAAACTACCTTCGACTATTTGCATGTCATCTTTTAATCTTGTCAGGCTAGGAAAAAGTGAGATTTGAAGATGACATGCAAATAGTATAATGTAGTTTGATTAAGACGTTAACAGTTTTTTGTTCTCTTTGAAATAAGAACCTTGAAACTTCTTTTTATCAGCATAAGAAGCCTTGGCATGATCACATGAGGTTCCCTAGAGTTTGAAACTTGTAACAACAGCTCGATCAAAACAAAGCAAAAGTTCATGCAACAACATTTGCTTTAGCCATAAAAGCCTTTTTCTTTCATTGTCTGGCATTATATCTTTCATTGTTATGCAGAGAATAACTATAGCCTCGGTTGGGATGCGGGGGGAATCGGGGTTGTCTGTCCTTTAGAACAAACACACAATTTTATAAGAACCATCTTGCTAAGTGAGAAGGCCAACTAGAAGTTCCGCAGGCCAGATTGCAATTTATGTCTCCTTTACCTCTTTGAGCCCTTCATGTCTTTTTCACTAACAAGGTTCTTATACAGTTAACCTTCACCAAGATATGACCGCACATATATGAGGAATGTATCTCTCACTCGAATGTCTGAATTACTTTGATAACAATGGGCAAATACAAGGTGTTCATTTCATTTCAGCAGTAAAGATGCTTCATTGCATTTACTTCCAATCAATACTACAGAAAGGGCCACATGAGAAAATTGAACCATGGGGCAAATGAAAAACCAGAAGGAATGATTCTAAGATTTTCCTAACATGGACTGCTAAGCATGTTAATATATCCTGCTTATAAAAAGTTTGAATTAATAGACAAAGACAATAAGCATAACCTTTTTTAGAGCAGATAATTAAGGAGAGGAAGTGATTCAATTTTTTATTTTTTTTTAAAAGAAGAGGAAGTGATTCAATTTTTTTTTTTTTTAAGAAAAAAAAAGAAGAGGAAGTGATTCTAATGCCAGATAACTTTTGGAAAGAACATAGAAATTGTTGGTATATTCAAGTGGAACAATAACTTCACCATATATGAAAAAAGAATTACAAATGAAGTGAATGGCCAGTGGAAGAGGGAAGTGAAAGGTAGACCCATGGATGTTATGCTTTTATTAGCAGCATAGCAAAGAGAACATAATGTATTTTCTACCTTATTTGAATTCTACCATAATAAGAGTCTTGCTTAGGGAAAGAATTCTCTCTCAATTGTTTTTAATCTTTTTCTACAATTAGTTTTCTCATATGTATGCCAATTGGTCTAATCATATTAAATTATTATGCTTTTTCTTATATATTTTTTGTCATCTGATTCGTCACTGCCAAGATTTGCCATTGTTAGATTCTGCATGACCCCCTGATTATTTCGATCCCAACACATACAATATAACAATATATAATGCCATTACTTTTCTATTCACTCCATTTTAAATGAAAATAAAAAGGATTTTATCTGCACTTATTTTGTGATCATACTATCACAATGCATAAAACATACACAGTAATACTCCAATGATAGTTCCTTTATTCTTCCTTTCCTAGATATGAAGAAACAAATTAAGAACCAACAGCAAGGGTTTCATAGATCTGGAAAGGCCATGTGACCCTGGTCTTAAGGAACTCATAAAATAAATATTGTATGATTCAAGAAAAAACACAATGTTTTACATCTTCCCATATTCCCTAACTCCATGCCACCAAGCAAGGGAGTAAGTTCTGGAAACAAAGCATTTATTAATGTTAAAATGAACCTAACATATCAGCATGCCCAGAAATATAAAATCAACGTGACCACAATAATAAATACCACTAGCACTCTCCATTAAACTCAACAAAGAAGCACATTGACTCTTTCGGTACAGTTGAATTTGTTACGAGGACAAACACAGGCTTACCGAGTATTTAGCACTTAATACATACAGATCCGACACTAAAATTCATCAATTTATCACTAAAATACAAACGTCGGGTTAATTAACACGTATACAAATATGCATTATTCAAAATCGCGCGCTCAAGGAAATGAAAAAAAAAAAGAAAAAGGATGAGGAATAGAAGAGGGACCTGGAGAGTACGAGTGGCGAATTCAACGCCGATAGTGGATTTAGACTCCAAAACGAACTCATTTCTGGTGAATCGAGAAAGCAAATTGGATTTGCCGACTCCTGAATCGCCGATTAATACAACTTTGAACAAGTAATCGTATTCCTCTTCCGCTCTTCTCGCCATTTCCTCGCCCTGTTGAATCGTTCCTTTCTGCCGATTCAGATTTACTACAAAATGTAAAGCAAAATGCCCTTCGGATTCGGTATGATTGAAGATCGTTGATAATGATGACAAGGAAGCATAAGGGAGACAGAGAATTTTTCCTTATGACGGAAATGCCCCCACATTTGATTACGAATTTGCCCTTGGAGGCGTTTGAAATTTTTTGACTTTTTGAAATCTTTTACCCATGGAAAACCGTCCACGTCTTCTCAAACAAGTGTCCTTTTTTTTGTTTAATTTTATTTTTCGTTTTAGCAAAACAAATTTA
Source organism: Solanum aculeatissimum (assembly GCA_038996855.1). Taxonomy (NCBI): domain Eukaryota; kingdom Viridiplantae; phylum Streptophyta; class Magnoliopsida; order Solanales; family Solanaceae; genus Solanum; species Solanum aculeatissimum. Next base: position 23,007 of record JBCEWC010005681.1, read on the forward strand.
AAATCAACATATATTTAATTTAAAATTCGGAAAAGGGTCAAAATTGCCCCTAAACTATGCAAAATAGACCATTTATACTCTCCGTTAAATTTTTGGACCAAAAATACCCCTGCCGTTATCTTAAGAGACCACAAATACCCCTCAAGGGTTAACAACACACATTTGTCTCTTGAGATAACAACAGGGGTATTTTTGGTCCAAAAATCTAACGGAGGGTATAAGTGGTCTATTTTGCATAGTTCAAGGGCAATTTTGACCCTTTTCCGTTTAAAATTTGTAATTTTTAACATTAAATTACAAAAGCCTGAATACTCTGCTTTAAATAAAATTATCTTTCGTTATTTTGATAAATTATTAATTGGTTTTACAAAATGAGCAAGTATGATGAATTTCCTAAAATAATATAATAGAAAATGAACAGAGAGGGAAAAAAACAAACTTTCAAATAAAACCTCAATTTCAACAGAGACCACGTGAATTATATATTTATTACACACAACACCAACATGATCATTTTGCATAAACACAATAAATTTATTTATTAATTACATATTGCTTTAATGAAGCAGTAGACACAACTCCTCCGTGATCCTTTTTCCATAACCATGTGAATAATTAGGAAGCAACTTCAAGAGATGGATAATCTATGTAGCCAAAAACTGGATCATTAGTGTAGAAAGTGCTCCTATTATACTTGTTAAGTGGAACATTAACCTCGAAACGCTTTGGTAAATCTGGATTAGCCAAGAACATACGTCCAAATGAGATCAAATCTGCATAATTCTCATCTATGGCTGTGTCCCCATCAGATTTACCATAACCACCAGAAGCACAAAGTGTCCCTTTAAAAGCCTTCCTAATGGGAACAAGACTTTTATTAGCTGCTTCTCTTGACTCCATCACATGAAGATAGAGAACCCCAAGTTTGGTTAGTTCATTCGCCATGTAAGTTGCCAGTGCTTCTGAATTCGAGTCTTTTTTGCCATCAAATGGAGATAGTTTTATACCAATTCTATCAGCTCCGATTTCATTAGCCACTGCTTCTACTATTTCCAGGGCAAGGCGACAACGGTCCTCAATACTTCCATCATTTTCATCAGTCCTATCATTGACTTGATCATTCATGAATTCGTCAATCAGGTAGCCGCCACTTGAAGCGTTGATCTCAATTCCATCAAATCCTTCATATATGTATCATTGAATAAATGAATACTTCTCAATCTATTTATTATAGCGTTTGGATTTCATCATCAAATTTGTAATTGGTAAAAGGGAAAAGGCTCAAATATACCATTGAACTTTGAGAAAAGGCTCATTTATGCCATCCGTTAAAAGTTTGGCTCATTTATGTCATTACCGTTTGAAAAAAGGTTCATCTATGCCATTATTTTTTAACTCCGGTTTTACAAAATCACTTAAACAACTTTAAACACTTTTTAATTAGATTTT